>JAXIVJ010010240.1:0-47986 GCA_036785665.1 Chirona hameri
TCAATTCAAATGATGGTCTTTTCAGCCAGATTACTTGCCTCGTAGAGAAAAGTGTCTGTGCCGATTTTGAAGAAAATCGTAGGGGCCCCCTCATAGGCCCAAAATATAGTTTTGCCTATAACTTTCTTCCTATACGAAAAGTGTCGATTGTTTTGCCACGGCTGTCTTTGGGCTGATGAGTGCTTTCGATTGATACCCATTTCAAGCAGTTTTGCAAATAAACTTTGGGGGGAAATGGGGAAAGTAGATTTCACCCCTTAGAAAGTAGGGTTTTGACCCCTTAGACTTCAATGCAAATGATGGTCTCTTCAGCCAGATTACTTGCCTCGTAGAGAAGAAGGTCTGTGCCGATTTTGAAGAAAATCGTAGGGGCCCCCTCATAGGCCCTAAATATATGTTTGCCTATAACTTTTTTCCTATCGGAAAAGTGTCAATTGTTTCGCCATGGCTGTCCTTGGGCTAATAAGTGTTTTCGATTGATGTCCATTTCATGCAGTTTCGAAAATAAACTTTGGGGGGAAAATAGGGAAAGTAGATTTCACCCCTGAGAAAGTAGGGTTTTGACCCCTTAGACTTCAATGCAAATGATGGTCTCTTCAGCCAGATTACTTACCTCGTAGAGAAGAGTGTCTGTGCCGATTTTGAAGAAAATCGTAGGGGCCCCCTCTTAGGCTCCAAATATAGGTTTGCCTATAACTTTCTTCCTATGGGAAAAGTGTCGACTGTTTTGCCGCGGCTGTCTTTGGGCTCATGAGTGCTTTCAATTGATACCCATTTCAAGCAGTTTTGAAAATAAACTTTTAGGGGAAATGGGGAAAGTAGATTTCACCCCTTAGAAAGTAGGGTTTTGACCCCTTAGACTTCAATGCAAATGATGGTCTCTTCAGCCAGATTACTTTCCTCGTAGAGAAGAGTGTCTGGGTTGATTTGGAAGAAAATCGTAGGGGCCAACTCATAGGCCCAAAATATAGTTTTGCTTACAACTTTTTTTTCCTATAGGAAAAGTGTCAATTTTTTCGCCATGGCTGTCTTTGGGCTGATAAGTGCTTTCGATTGATATCCATTTCAAGCAGTTTCGAAAATAAACTTTGGGGGAAAATAGGGAAAGTAGATTTTACTCCTGAGAAAGTAGGGTTTTGACCCCTTAGACTTCAATGCAAATGATGGTCTCTTCAGCCAGATTACTTGCCTCGTAGAGAAGAGTGTCTGTGCCGATTTTGAAGAAAATCGTAGGGGACCCCTCTTAGGCTCCAAATATAGGTTTGCCTATAACTTTCTTCCTATAGGAAAAGTGTCGATTGTTTTGCCGTGGCTGTCTTTGGGCTGATAAGTGCTTTCGATTGATATCCATTTCAAGCAGTTTCGAAAATAAACTTTGGGGGAAAATAGGGAAAGTAGATTTCACTCCTGAGAAAGTAGGGTTTTGACCCCTTAGACTTCAATGCAAATGATGGTCTCTTCAGCCAGATTACTTGCCTCGTAGAGAAGAGTGTCTGTGCCGATTTTGAAGAAAATCGTAGGGGCCCCCTCATAAGCCCAACATATAGCTTTGCCTATAACTTTTTTCCTATAGGAAAAGTGTCAATTTTTTCGCCACGGCTGTCTTTGAGCTGATGAGTGTTTTTGATTGATATCCTTTTTAAGCAGTTTCGAAAATAAACTTTGGGGGAAAATAGGGAAAGTAGATTGCACCCCTTAGAAAGTAGGGTTTTGACCCCTTAGACTTCAATGCAAATGATGGTCTCTTCAGCCAGATTACTTTCCTCCTAGAGAAGAGTGTCTGTGCCGATTTTGAAGAAAATCGTAGGGGCCCCCTCCTAGGCCCAAAATATAGCTTTGCCTATAACTTTTTTCCTATAGGAAAAGTGTCGATTTTTTCGCCACGGCTTTCTTTGGGCTGATGAGTGTTTTCGATTGATACTCATTTCAAGCAGTTTAGATAATAAACTTTGGGGGGGGGGGGGAAATGGGGAAAGTAGATTTCACCCCTTAGAAAGTAGGGTTTTGACCCCTTAGACTTCAATGCAAATGATGGTCTCTTCAGCCAGATTACTTTCCTCGTAGAGAAGAGTGTTTGTGCTGATTTTGAAGAAAATCGTAGGGGCCCCCTCTTAGGCCCAAAATATAGTTTTGCCTATAACTTTTTTTCCTATAAAAAGTGTCAATTTTTTCGCCACGGCTGTCTTTGGGCTGATGAGTGCTTTTGATTGATACCCATTTGAAGCAGTTTCGAAAATAAACTTTGTGGGAAAATGGGGAAAGTATATTTTACCCCTTAGAAAGTAGAGTTTTTACCCCTTAGACTTCAATTCAAATGATGGTCTTTTCAGCCAGATTACTTGCCTGGTAGAGAAAAGTGTCTGTGCCGATTTTGAAGAAAATCGTAGGGCCCCCTCATAGGCCCAAAATATAGTTTTGCCTATAAATTTCTTCCTATAGGAAAAGTGTCAATTGTTTCAGCATGGCTTTCTTTGGTCTGATGAGTGCTTTCGATTGATACCCATTTCAAGCAGTTTAGAAAGTACGCTATGGGGAGAAATGGGGAAAGTAGATTTCACCCCTTAGAAAGTAGGGTTTTGACCCCTTAGACTTCAATGCAAATGATGGTCTCTTCAGCCAGATTACTTGCCTCATAGAGAAGAGTGTCTGTGCCGATTTTGAAGAAAATCGTAGGGGCCCCCCTCATAGGCTCCAAATATAGGTTTGCCTATAACTTTCTTCCTATACGAAAAGTGTCGATTGTTTTGCCACGGCTGTCTTTGGGCTGATGAGTGCTTTCGATTGATACCCATTTCAAGCAGTTTTGAAAATAAACTTTGGGGAGAAATGGGGAAAGTAGATTTCACCCCTTAGAAAGTAGGGTTTTGACCCCTTAGACTGCAATGCAAATGATGGTCTCTTCAGCCAGATTACTTGCCTCGTAGAGAAAAGTGTCTGTGCCGATTTTGAAGAAAATCGTAGGGGCCCCCTCATAGGCCCAACATATAGCTTTGCCTATAACTTTTTTCCTATAGGAAAAGTGTCGATTTTTTCGACACGGCTGTCTTTGAGCTGATGAGTGCTTTTAATTGATATCCATTTTAAGCAGTTTCAAAAATAAACTTTGGGGGAAAATAGGGAAAGTAGATTTCACCCCTTAGAAAGTAGGGTTTTGACCCCTTAGACTTCAATGCAAATGATGGTCTCTTCAGCCAGATTACTTTCCTCGTAGAGAAGAGTGTCTGTACTGATTTTGAAGAAAATCATAGGGGCCCCCTCATAGGTCCAAAATATAGCTTTGCCTATAACTTTTTTTCCTATAGGAAAGTGTCGATTTTTTCGCCACGGATTTCTTTGGGCTGATGAGTGCTTTCGATTGATACTCATTTCAAGCATTTTATAAAATAAACTTGGGGGGGGGGGGGAATGGGGAAAGTAGATTTCACCCCTTAGAAAGTAGGGTTTTGACCCCTTAGACTTCAATGCAAATGATGGTCTCTTCAGCCATATTACTTTCCTCGTAGAGAAGAGTGTCTGTGCTGATTTTGAAGAAAATCGTAGGGGCCCCTCTTAGGCCCAACATATAGTTTTGCCTATAACTTTTTTCCTATAAAAAAGTGTCCATTTTTTCGCCACGGCTGTCTTTGGGCTGATGAGTGCTTTTGATTGATACCCATTTGAAGCAGTTTCGAAAATAAACTTTGTGGGAAAATGGGGAAAGTAGATTTTACCCCTTAGAAAGTAGAGTTTTTACCCCTGAGACTTCAATTCAAATGATGGTCTTTTCAGCCAGATTACTTGCCTCGTAGAGAAAAGTGTCTGTGCCGATTTTGAAGAAAATCGTAGGGGCCCCCTTATAGGCCCAAAATATAGTTTTGCCTATAACTTTTTTCCTATCGGAAAAGTTTCGATTTTTACGTCACGGCTGTCTTTGGGCTGATGAGTGCTTTCGAATGATACCCATTTCGAGCAGTTTCGAAAATAAACTTAGGGGGAAATTGTGGAAAGTAGATTTCACCCCTTAAAAAGTGGGGTTTTGACCCCTTAGACTTCAATGCAAATGATGGTCTCTTCAGCCAAATTACTTGCCTCGTAGAGAAGAGTGTCTGTGCCGATTTTGAAGAAAAACGTAGGGGCCCACTTGTAGGCCTAAAATATAGTTTTGCCTATAACTTTCTTCCTATGGGAAAAGTGTCCATTTTTTTGCCACGGCTGTCTTTGGGCTGATGAGTGCTTTCGATTGATGTCCATTTCAAGCAGTTTAGACAATAAACTTTGGGGGGAAATGGGGAAAGTAGATTTCACCCCTTAGAAAGTAGGGTTTTGACCCCTTAGACTTCAATGCAAATGATGGTCTCTTCAGCCAGATTACTTTCCTCGTAGAGAAGAGTATCTGTGTTGATTTGGAAGAAAATCGTAGGGGCCAACTCATAGGCCCAAAATATAGTTTTGCTTATAACTTTTTTTCCTATAGGAAAAGTGTCAATTTTTTCGCCATGGCTGTCTTTGGGCTGATAAGTGCTTTCGATTGATATCCATTTCAAGCAGTTTCGAAAATAAACTTTGGGGGAAAATAGGGAAAGTAGATTTCACCCCTTAGAAAGTAGGGTTTTGACCCCTTAGACTTCAATGCAAATGATGGTCTCTTCAGCCAGATTACTTGCCTCGTAGAGAAGAGTGTCTGTGCCGATTTTGAAGAAAATCGTAGGGGCCCCATCATAGGCTCCAAATATAGGTTTGCCTATAACTTTCTTCCTATGGGAAAGGTGTCGATTGTTTTGCCACGGCTGTCTTTGGGCTGATGAGTGCTTTCGATTGATACCCATTTCAAGCAGTTTTGAAAATAAACTTTGGGGGGAAATGGGGAAAGTAGATTTCCCCCTTAGAAAGTAGGGTTTTGACCCCTTAGACTTCAATGCAAATGATGGTCTCTTCAGCCAGATTACTTTCCTCGTAGAGAAGAGTGTCTGTGCCGATTTTGAAGAAAATCGTAGGGGCCCCCTCATAGGCCCAACATATAGCTTTGCCTATAACTTTTTTCCTATAAGAAAAGTGTCAATTTTTTCGCCACGGCTGTCTTTGAGCTGATGAGTGCTTTTGATTGAGATCCATTTTAAGCAGTTTCGAAAATAAACTTTGGGGGAAAATAGGGAAAGTAGATTTCACCCCTTAGAAAGTAGTGTTTTGACCCCTTAGACTTCAATGCAAATGATGGTCTCTTCAGCCAGATTACTTTCCTCCTACAGAAGAGTGTCTGTGCCGATTTTGAAGAAAATCGTAGGGGCCCCCTCGTAGGCCCAAAATATAGCTTTGCCTATAACTTTTTTTCCTATAGGAAAAGTGTCGATTTTTTCGCCACGGCTTTCTTTGGGCTGATGAGTTCTTTCGATTGATACTCATTTCAAGCAGTTTAGAAAATAAACTTTGGGGGGGGGGGGGGGGAAATGGGGAAAGTAGATTTCACCCCTTAGAAAGTAGGGTTTTGACCCCTTAGACTTCAATGCAAATGATGGTCTCTTCAGCCAGATTACTTTCCTCGTAGAGAAGAGTGTCTGTGCTGATTTTGAAGAAAATCGTAGGGGCCCCCTCTTAGGCCCAAAATATAGTTTTGCCTATATTTTTTTTTCCTATAATAAGTGTCAATTTTTTCGCCACGGCTCTCTTTGGGCTGATGAGTGCTTTTGATTGATACCCATTTGAAGCAGTTTAGAAAATAAACTTTGTGGGAAAATGGGGAAAGTATATTTTACCCCTTAGAAAGTAGAGTTTTTACCCCTTAGACTTCAATTCAAATGATGGTCTTTTCAGCCAGATTACTTGCCTCGTAGAGAAAAGTGTCTGTGCCGATTTTGAAGAAAATCGTAGGGGCCCCTCATAGGCCCAAAATATAGTTTTGCCTATAACTTTCTTCCTACACGAAAAGTGTCGATTGTTTTGCCACGGCTGTCTTTGGGCTGATGAGTGCTTTCGATTGATACCCATTTCAAGCAGTTTTGAAAATAAACTTTGGGGGGAAATGGGGAAAGTAGATTTCACCCCTTAGAAAGTAGGGTTTTGACCCCTTAGACTTCAATGCAAATGATGGTCTCTTCAGCCAGATTACTTGCCTCGTAGAGAAGAAGGTCTGTGCCGATTTTGAAGAAAATCGTAGGGGCCCCCTCATAGGCCCTAAATATATGTTTGCCTATAACTTTTTTCCTATCGGAAAAGTGTCAATTGTTTCGCCATGGCTGTCCTTGGGCTAATAAGTGTTTTCGATTGATATCCATTTCAAGCAGTTTCGAAAATAAACTTTGGGGGAAAATAGGGAAAGTAGATTTCACCCCTGAGAAAGTAGGGTTTTGACCCCTTAGACTTCAATGCAAATGATGGTCTCTTCAGCCAGATTACTTACCTCGTAGAGAAGAGTGTCTGTGCCGATTTTGAATCGTAGGGGCCCCCTCTTAGGCTCCAAATATAGGTTTGCCTATAACTTTCTTCCTATGGGAAAAGTGTCGACTGTTTTGCCGCGGCTGTCTTTGGGCTCATGAGTGCTTTCAATTGATACCCATTTCAAGCAGTTTTGAAAATAAACTTTTAGGGGAAATGGGGAAAGTAGATTTCACCCCTTAGAAAGTATGGTTTTGACCCCTTAGACTTCAATGCAAATGATGGTCTCTTCAGCCAGATTACTTTCCTCGTAGAGAAGAGTGTCTGTGTTGATTTGGAAGAAAATCGTAGGGGCCAACTCATAGGCCCAAAATATAGTTTTGCTTATAACTTTTTTTCCTATAGGAAAAGTGTCAATTTTTCGCCATGGCTGTCTTTGGGCTGATAAGTGCTTTCGATTTATATCCATTTCAAGCAGTTTCGAAAATAAACTTTGGGGGGGAAATAGGGAAAGTAGATTTCACTCCTGAGAAAGTAGGGTTTTGACCCCTTAGACTTCAATGCAAATGATGGTCTCTTCAGCCAGATTACTTGCCTCGTAGAGAAGAGTGTCTGTGCCGATTTTGAAGAAAATCGTAGGGGACTCCTCATAGGCTCCAAATATAGGTTTGCATATAACTTTCTTCCTATAGGAAAAGTGTCGATTGTTTTGCCGTGGCTGTCTTTGGGCTGATGAGTGCTTTCGATTGATACCCATTTCAAGCAGTTTTGAAAATAAACTTTGGGGGGAAATGGGGAAAGTAGATTTCCCCCTTAGAAAGTAGGGTTTTGACCCCTTAGACTTCAATGCAAATGATGGTCTCTTCAGCCAGATTACTTTCCTCGTAGAGAAGAGTGTCTGTGCCGATTTTGAAGAAAATCGTAGGGGCCCCCTCATAAGCCCAACATATAGCTTTGCCTATAACTTTTTTCCTATAGGAAAAGTGTCAATTTTTTCGCCACGGCTGTCTTTGAGCTGATGAGTGTTTTTGATTGATATCCTTTTTAAGCAGTTTCGAAAATAAACTTTGGGGGAAAATAGGGAAAGTAGATTGCACCCCTTAGAAAGTAGGGTTTTGACCCCTTAGACTTCAATGCAAATGATGGTCTCTTCAGCCAGATTACTTTCCTCCTAGAGAAGAGTGTCTGTGCCGATTTTGAAGAAAATCGTAGGGGCCCCCTCCTAGGCCCAAAATAGAGCTTTGCCTATAACTTTTTTCCTATAGGAAAAGTGTCGATTTTTTCGCCACGGCTTTCTTTGGGCTGATGAGTGCTTTCGATTGATACTCATTTCAAGCAGTTTAGAAAATAAACTGGGGGGGGGGGGGAATGGGGAAAGTAGATTTCACCCCTTAGAAAGTAGGGTTTTTACCCCTTAGACTTCAATGCAAATGATGGTCTCTTCAGCCAGATTACTTTCCTCGTAGAGAAGAGTGTTTGTGCTGATTTTGAAGAAAATCGTAGGGGCCCCCTCTTAGGCCCAAAATATAGTTTTGCCTATAACTTTTTTCCTATAAAAAAGTGTCCATTTTTTCGCCACGTCTGTCTTTGGGCTGATGAGTGCTTTTGATTGATACCCATTTGAAGCAGTTTCGAAAATAAACTTTGTGGGAAAATGGGGAAAGTATATTTTACCCCTTAGAAAGTAGAGTTTTTACCCCTTAGACTTCAATTCAAATGATGGTCTTTTCAGCCAGATTACTTGCCTCGTAGAGAAAAGTGTCTGTGCCGATTTTGAAGAAAATCGTAGGGGCCCCCTCATAGGCCCAAAATATAGTTTTGCCTATAACTTTCTTCCTATAGGAAAAGTGTCAATTGTTTCAGCATGGCTTTCTTTGGTCTGATGAGTGCTTTCGATTGATACCCATTTCAAGCAGTTTAAAAAGTACGCTATGGGGAGAAATGGGGAAAGTAGATTTCACCCCTTAGAAAGTAGGGTTTTGACCCCTTAGACTTCAATGCAAATGATGGTCTCTTCAGCCAGATTACTTGCCTCATAGAGAAGAGTGTCTGTGCCGATTTTGAAGAAAATCGTAGGGGCCCCCCTCATAGGCTCCAAATATAGGTTTGCCTATAACTTTCTTCCTATACGAAAAGTGTCGATTGTTTTGCCACGGCTGTCTTTGGGCTGATGAGTGCTTTCGATTGATACCCATTTCAAGCAGTTTTGAAAATAAACTTTGGGGAGAAATGGGGAAAGTAGATTTCACCCCTTAGAAAGTAGGGTTTTGACCCCTTAGACTGCAATGCAAATGATGGTCTCTTCAGCCAGATTACTTGCCTCGTAGAGAAAAGTGTCTGTGCCGATTTTGAAGAAAATCGTAGGGGCCCCCTCATAGGCCCAACATATAGCTTTGCCTATAACTTTTTTCCTATAGGAAAAGTGTCGATTTTTTCGCCACGGCTGTCTTTGAGCTGATGAGTGCTTTTAATTGATATCCATTTTAAGCAGTTTCAAAAATAAACTTTGGGGGAAAATAGGGAAAGTAGATTTCACCCCTTAGAAAGTAGGGTTTTGACCCCTTAGACTTCAATGCAAATGATGGTCTCTTCAGCCAGATTACTTTCCTCGTAGAGAAGAGTGTCTGTACCGATTTTGAAGAAAATCATAGGGGCCCCCTCATAGGCCCAAAATATAGCTTTGCCTATAACTTTTTTTCCTATAAGAAAAGTGTCGATTTTTTCGCCACGGATTTCTTTGGGCTGATGAGTGCTTTCGATTGATACTCATTTCAAGCAGTTTATAAAATAAACTTTGGGGGGGGGGGAATGGGGAAAGTAGATTTCACCCCTTAGAAAGTAGGGTTTTGACCCCTTAGACTTCAATGCAAATGATGGTCTCTTCAGCCATATTACATTCCTCGTAGAGAAGAGTGTCTGTGCTGATTTTGAAGAAAATCGTAGGGGCCCCTCTTAGGCCCAAAATATAGTTTTGCCTATAACTTTTTTCCTATAAAAAAGTGTCCATTTTTTCGCCACGGCTGTCTTTGGGCTGATGAGTGCTTTTGATTGATACCCATTTGAAGCAGTTTCGAAAATAAACTTTGTGGGAAAATGGGGAAAGTAGATTTTACCCCTTAGAAAGTAGAGTTTTTACCCCTGAGACTTCAATTCAAATGATGGTCTTTTCAGCCAGATTACTTGCCTCGTAGAGAAAAGTGTCTGTGCCGATTTTGAAGAAAATCGTAGGGGCCCCCTCATAGGCCCAAAATATAGTTTTGCCTATAACTTTTTTCCTATCGGAAAAGTGTCGATTTTTTCGCCACGGCTGTCTTTGGGCTGATGAGTGCTTTCCATTGATTTCCATTTCAAGCAGTTTCGAAAATCAACTTTGGGGGGAAAATGGGGAAAGTATATTTTACACCTTAGAAAGTAGGGTTTTGACCCCTTAGACTTCGATGCAAATGATGGTCTTTTCAGCCAGATTACTTGCCTCGCAGAGAAGAGTGTCTTTGCTGATTTGGAAGAAAATCGTAGGGGCCCCCTCATAGGCCCAAAATATAGTTTTGCCTATAACTTTGATCCTATGAGAAAAGTGTCGATTGTTTCGGCACAGCTTTCTTTGGGCTGATGAGTGCTTTCGATTGATACCCATTTCAAGCAGTTTAGACAATAAACTTTGGGGGGAAATGGGGAAAGTAGATTTCACCCCTTAAAAAGTAGGTTTTGACCCCTTAGACTTCGATGCAAATGATGGTCTCTTCAGCCAAATTACTTGCCTCGTAGAGAAGAGTGTCTGTGCCGATATTGAAGAAAAACGTAGGGGCCCACTCGTAGGCCTAAAATATAGTTTTGCCTATAACTTTCTTCCTATGGGAAAAGTATCAATTGTTTCGGCATGGCTTTCTTTGGGCTGATGAGTGCTTTCGATTGATACCCATTTCAAGCAGTTTATAAAATAAACTTTGGGGGAAAATAGGGAAAGTAGATTTCACCCCTGAGAAAGTAGGCTTTTTAACCCCTTAGACTTCAATGCAAATGATGGTCTCTTCAGCCAGATTACTTGCCTCGTAGAGAAGAGTGTCTGTGCCGATTTTGAAGAAAATCGTAGGGGCCCCCTTATAGGCCCCACATATAGGTTTGCCTATAACTTTTTCCTATTGGAAAAGTGTCGATTTTTTCGCCACGGCTTTCTTTGGGCTGATGAGTGCTTTTGATTGATACCCATTTCAAGCAGCTTAGACAATAAACTTTGGGGGGAAATGGGGAAATTAGATTTCACCCCTAAGAAAGTAGGGTTTTGACCCCTTAGACTTCAATGCAAATGATGGTCTCTTCAGCCAGATTACTTTCCTCGTAGAGAAGAGTGTCTGTGTTGATTTGGAAGAAAATCGTAGGGGCCAACTCATAGGCCCAAAATATAGTTTTGCTTCTAACTTTTTTTCCTATAAGAAAAGTGTCGATTTTTTCGCCATGGCTGTCTTTGGGCTGATAAGTGCTTTCGATTGATATCCATTTCAAGCAGTTTTGAAAATAAACTTTGGGGGAAAATAGGGAAAGTAGATTTCACCCCTAAGAAAGTAGGGTTTTGACCCCTTAGACTTCAATGCAAATGATGGTCTCTTCAGCCAGATTACTTGCCTCGTAGAGAAGAGTGTCTGTGCCGATTTTGAAGAAAATCGTAGGGGCCCCCTCATAGGCTCCAAATATAGGTTTGCCTATAACTTTCTTCCTATGAGAAACGTGTCGATTGTTTTGCCACGGCTGTCTTTGGGCTGATGAGTGCTTTTGAATGATACCCATTTCAAACAGTTTTGAAAATAAACTTTGGGGGGAAATGGGGAAAGTATATTTCCCCCTTAGAAAGTAGGGTTTTTACCCCTTAGACTTCAATGCAAATGATGGTCTCTTCAGCCAGATTACTTTCCTCGTAGAGAAGAGTGTCTGTGCCGATTTTGAAGAAAATCGTAGGGCCCCCTCATAGGCCCAACAAATAGCTTTGCCTATAACTTTTTTCCTATAGAAAAAGTGTCAATTTTTTCGCCACGGCTGTCTTTGAGCTGATGAGTGCTTTTGATTGATATCCATTTTAAGCAGTTTCGAAAATAAACTTTGGGGGAAAATAGGGAAAGTAGATTTCACCCCTTAGAAAGTAGGGTTTTGACCCCTTAGACTTCAATGCAAATGATAGTCTCTTCAGCCAGATTACTTTCCTCCTAGAGAAGAGTGTCTGTGCCGATTTTGAAGAAAATCGTAAGGGCCCCCTCTTAGGCCCAAAATATAGCTTTGCCTATAACTTTTTTTCCTATTGGAAAAGTGTCGATTTTTTCGCCACGGGTTTCTTTGGGCTGATGAGTGCTTTCGATTGATACTCATTTCAAGCAGTTTAGAAAATAAACTTTGGGGGGGGGGGGGAGAAATGGGGAAAGTAGATTTCACCCCTTAGAAAATAGGGTTTTGACCCCTTAGACTTCAATGCAAATGATGGTCTTTTCAGCCAGATTACTTGCCTCGTAGAGAAAAGTGTCTGTGCCGATTTTGAAGAAAATCGTAGGGGCCCCCTCATAGGCCCAAAATATAGTTTTGCCTATAACTTTCTTCCTATAGGAAAAGTGTCAATTGTTTCGGCATGGCTTTCTTTGGTCTGATGAGTGCTTTCGATTGATACCCATTTCAAGCAGTTTAGAAAGTACACTATGGGGGAAATGGGGAAAGTAGATTTCACCCCTTAGAAAGTAGGGTTTTGACCCCTTAGACTTCAATGCAAATGATGGTCTCTTCAGCCAGATTACTTGCCTCATAGAGAAGAGTGTCTGTGCCGATTTTGAAGATAATCGTAGGGGCCCCTCATAGGCTCCAAATATAGGTTTGCCTATAACTTTCTTCCTATACGAAAAGTGTTGATTGTTTTGCCACGGCTGTCTTTGGGCTGATGAGTGCTTTCGATTGATACCCATTTCAAGCAGTTTTGAAAATAAACTTTGGGGGGAAATGGGGAAAGTAGATTTCACCCCTTAGAAAGTAGGGTTTTGACCCCTTAGACTTCAATGCAAATGATGGTCTCTTCAGCCAGATTACTTGCCTCGTAGAGAAGAAGTCTGTGCCGATTTTGAAGAAAATCGTAGGGGCCCCCTCATAGGCCCTAAATATATGTTTGCCTATAACTTTTTTCCTATCGGAAAAGTTTCAATTGTTTCGCCATGGCTGTCCTTGGGCTAATAAGTGTTTTCGATTGATATCCATTTCAAGCAGTTTCGAAAATAAACTTTGGGGGGAAAATAGGGAAAGTAGATTTCAACCCTGAGAAAGTAGGGTTTTGACCCCTTAGACTTCAATGCAAATGATGGTCTCTTCAGCCAGATTACTTGCCTCGTAGAGAAGAGTGTCTGTGCCGATTTTGAAGAAAATCGTAGGGGCCCCCTCTTAGGCTCCAAATATAGGTTTGCCTATAACTTTCTTCCTATGGGAAAAGTGTCGACTGTTTTGCTGCGGCTGTCTTTGGGCTGATGAGTGCTTTCAATTGATACCCATTTCAAGCAGTTTTGAAAATAAACTTTTAGGGGAAATGGGGAAAGTAGATTTCACCCCTTAGAAAGTAGGGTTTTGACCCCTTAGACTGCAATGCAAATGATGGTCTCTTCAGCCAGATTACTTTCCTCGTAGAGAAGAGTGTCTGTGCCGATATTGAAGAAAAACGTAGGGGCCCACTCGTAGGCCTAAAATATAGTTTTGCCTATAACTTTCTTCCTATGGGAAAAGTATCAATTGTTTCGGCATGGCTTTCTTTGGGCTGATGAGTGCTTTCGATTGATACCCATTTCAAGCAGTTTATAAAATAAACTTTGGGGGAAAATAGGGAAAGTAGATTTCACCCCTGAGAAAGTAGGGTTTTGACCCCTTAGACTTCAATTCAAATGATGGTCTTTTCAGCCAGATTACTTGCCTCGTAGAGAAAAGTGTCTGTGCCGATTTGGAAGAAAATCGTAGGGGCCCCCTCTTAGGCCCAAAATATAGTTTTGCCTATAACTTTCTTCCTATAGGAAAAGTGTCAATTGTTTCGGCATGGCTTTCTTTGGTCTGATGAGTGTTCTCGATTGATACCCATTTCAAGCAGTTTAGAAAGTACACTATGGGGGGAAATGGGGAAAGTAGATTTCACCCCTTAGAAATTAGGGTTTTGACCCCTTAGACTTTAATACAAATGATGGTCTCTTCAGCCAGATTACTTGCCTCATAGAGAAGAGTGACTGTGCCGATTTTGAAGAAAATCGTAGGGGCCCCCTCTTAGGCTCCAAATATAGGTTTGCCTATAACTTTCGTCCTATACGAAAAGTGTCGATTGTTTTGCCACGGCTGTCTTTGGGCTGATGAGTGCTTTCGATTGATACCCATTTTAAGCAGTTTTGAAAATAAACTTTGGGGGGAAATGGGGAAAGTAAATTTCACCCCTTAGAAAGTAGGGTTTTGACCCCTTAGACTTCAATGCAAATGATGGTCTCTACAGCCAGATTACTTGCCTAGTAGAGAAGAAGGTCTGTGCCGATTTTTAAGAAAATCGTAGGGGCCCCCTCATAGGCCCTAAATATATGTTTGCCTATAACTTTTTTCCTATCGGAAAAGTGTCAATTGTTTCGCCATGGCTGTCCTTGGGCTAATAAGTGTTTTCGATTGATATCCATTTCAAGCAGTTTCGAAAATAAACTTTGGGGGAAAATAGGGAAAGTAGATTTCACCCCTGAGAAAGTAGGGTTTTGACCCCTTAGACTTCAATGCAAATGATGGTCTCTTCAGCCAGATTACTTGCCTCGTAGAGAAGAGTGTCTGTGCCGATTTTGAAGAAAATCGTAGGGGCCCCCTCTTAGGCTCCAAATATAGGTTTGCCTATAACTTTCTTCCTATGGGAAAAGTGTCGACTGTTTTGCCGCGGCTGTCTTTGGGCTGATGAGTGCTTTCAATTGATACCCATTTCAAGCAGTTTTGAAAATAAACTTTTAGGGGAAATGGGGAAAGTAGATTTCACCCCTTAAAAAGTAGGGTTTTGACCCCTTAGACTTTAATGCAAATGATGGTCTCTTCCGCCAGATTACTTTCCTCGTAGAGAAGAGTGTCTGTGTTGATTTGGAAGAAAATCGTAGGGGCCAACTCATAGGCGCAAAATATAGTTTTGCTTATAACTTTTTTTGCTATAATAAAAGTGTCAATTTTTTCGCCATGGCTGTCTTTGGGCTGATAAGTGCTTTCGATTGATATCCATTTCAAGCAGTTGCGAAAATAAACTTTGGGGGAAAATAGGGAAAGTAGATTTCACCCCTGAGAAAGTAGGGTTTCGACCCCTTAGAATTTAATGCAAATGATGGTCTCTTCAGCCAGATTACTTGCCTCGTAGAGAAGAGTGTCTGTGCCGATTTTGAAGAAAATCGTAGGGGCCCCCTCATAGGCTCCAAATATAGGTTTGCCTATAACTTTCTTCCTATGGGAAAAGTGTCGATTGTTTTGCCGCGGCTGTCTTTGGGCTGATGAGTGCTTTCGATTGATACCCATTTCAAGCAGTTTTGAAAATAAACTTTGGGGGGAAATGGGGAAAGTAGATTTCCCCCTTAGAAAGTAGGGTTTTGACCTCTTAGACTTCAATGCCAATGATGGTCTCTTCAGCCAGATTACTTTCCTCGTAGAGAAGAGTGTCTGTGCCGATTTTGAAGAAAATCGTAGGGGCCCCCTCATAGGCCCAACATATAGCTTTGCCTATAACTTTTTTTCCTATAAGAAAAGTGTCAATTTTTTCGCCACGGCTGTCTTTGAGCTGATAAGTGCTTTTGATTGATATCCATTTTAAGCAGTTTCGAAAATAAACTTTGGGGGAAAATAGGGAAAGTAGATTTCACCCCTTAGAAAGTAGGGTTTTGACCCCTTAGACTTCAATGCAAATGATGGTCTCTTCAGCCAGATTACTTTCCTCCTAGAGAAGAGTGTCTGTGCCGATTTTGAAGAAAATCGTAGGTGCCCCCTCGTAGGCCCAAAATATAGCTTTGCCTATAACTTTTTTTCCTATAGGAAAAGTGTCGATTTTTTGCCACGGCTTTCTTTGGGCTGATGAGTGCTTTCGATTGATACTCATTTCAAGCAGTTTAGAAAATAAACTTTGGGGGGGGGGGGGGGGGAAGTGGGGAAAGTAGATTTCACCCCTTAGAAAGTAGAGTTTTGACCCCTTAGACTTCAATGCAAATGATGGTCTCTTCAGCCAGATTACTTTACTCGTAGAGAAGAGTGTCTGTGCTGATTTTGAAGAAAATCGTAGGGCCGCCTCTTAGGCCCAAAATATAGTTTTGCCTATAACTTTTTTCCTATAAAAAAGTGTCAATTTTTTCGCCTTGGCTGTCTTTGGGCTGATGAGTGCTTTTGATTGATACCCATTTGAAGCAGTTTCGAAAAAAACTTTGTGGGAAAATGGGGAAAGTATATTTTACCCCTTAGAAAGTAGAGTTTTTACTCCTTAGACTTCAATTCAAATGATGGTCTTTTCAGCCAGATTACTTGCCTCGTAGAGAAAAGTGTCTGTGCCGATTTTGAAGAAAATCGTAGGGGCCCCCTCATAGGCCCAACATATAGTTTTGCCTATAACTTTCTTCCTATAGAAAAAGTGTCAATTGTTTCGGCATGGCTTTCTTTGGTCTGATGAATGCTTTCGATTGATACCCATTTCAAGCAGTTTAGAAAGTACACTATGGGGGGAAATGGGGAAAGTAGATTTCACCCCTTAGAAATTAGGGTTTTGACCCCTTAGACTTCAATGCAAATGATGGTCTCTTCAGCCAGATTACTTGCCTCATAGAGAAGAGTGTCTGTGCCGATTTTGAAGAAAATCGTAGGGGCCCCCTCGTAGGCTCCAAATATAGGTTTGCCTATAACTTTCTTCCTATACGAATATTGTCTATTGTTTTTCCACGGCTGTCTTTGGGCTGATGAGTGCTTTCGATTGATACCCATTTCAAGCAGTTTTGAAAATAAACTTGGGGGGAAATGGGGAAAGTAGATTTCACCCCTTAGAAAGTAGGGTTTTGACCCCTTAGACTTCAATATAAATGATGGTGTCTTCAGCCAGATTACTTGCCTCGTAGAGAAGAAGGTCTGTGCCGATTTTGAAGAAAATCGTAGGGGCCCCCTCATAGGCCCTAAATATATGTTTGCCTATAACTTTTTTCCTATTGGAAAAGTGTCAATTGTTTCGCCATGGCTGTCCTTGGGCTAATAAGTGTTTTCGATTGATATCCATTTCAAGCAGTTTCGAAAATAAACTTGGGAAAAAATAGGGAAAGTAGATTTCACCCCTGAGAAAGTAGGGTTTTGACCCCTTAGACTTCAATGCAAATGATGGTCTCTTCAGCCAGATTACTTGCCTCGTAGAGAAGAGTGTCTGTGCCGATTTTGAAGAAAATCGTAGGGGCCCCCTCTTAGGCTCCAAATATAGGTTTGCCTATAACTTTCTTCCTATGGGAAAAGTGTCGACTGTTTTGCCGCGGCTGTGTTTGGGCTGATGAGTGCTTTCAATTGATACCCATTTCAAGCAGTTTTGAAAATAAACTTTTAGGGGAAATGGGGAAAGTAGATTTCACCCCTTAGAAAGTAGGGTTTTGACCCCTTAGACTTCAATGCAAATGATGGTCTTTTCAGCCAGATTACTTTCCTCGTAGAGAAGAGTGTCTGTGTTGATTTGGAAGAAAATCGTAGGGGCCAACTGCTAGGCCCAAAATATAGTTTTGCTTATAACTTTTTTTCCTATAGGAAAAGTGTCAATTTTTTCGCCATGGCTGTGTTTGGGCTGATAAGTGCTTTCGATTGATATCCATTTCAAGCAGTTGCAAAAATAAAATTTGGGGGAAAATAGGGAAAGTAGATTTCACCCCTGAGAAAGTAGGGTTTTGACCCCTTAGACTTCAATGCAAATGATGGTCTCTTCAGCCAGATTACTTGCCTCGTAGAGAAGAGTGTCTGTGCCGATTTTGAAGAAAATCGTAGGGGCCCCCTCATAGGCTCCAAATATAGGTTTGCCTATAACTTTTTTTCCTATAAGAAAAGTGTCGATTTTTCGCCACGGCTTTCTTTGGGCTGATGAGTGCTTTCGATTGATACTCATTTCAAGCAGTTTAGAAAATAAACTTTGGGGGGAAATGGGGAAAGTAGATTTCCCCCTTAGAAAGTAGGGTTTTGACCCCTTAGACTTCAATGCAAATGATGGTCTCTTCAGCCAGATTACTTTCCTCGTAGAGAAGAGTGTCTGTGCCGATTTTGAAGAAAATCGTAGGGGCCCCCTCATAGGCCCAACATATAGCTTTGCCTATAACTTTTTTCCTATAAGAAAAGTGTCAATATTTTCGCCACGGCTGTCTTTGAGCTGATGAGTGCTTTTGATTGATATCCATTTTAAGCAGTTTCGAAAATAAACTTTGGGGGAAAATAAGGAAAGTAGATTTCACCCCTTAGAAAGTAGGGTTTTGACCCCTTAGACTTCAATGCAAATGATGGTCTCTTCAGCCAGATTACTTTCCTCCTAGAGAAGAGTGTCTGTGCCGATTTTGAAGAAAATCGTAGGGGCCCCCTCGTAGGCCCAAAATATAGCTTTGCCTATCACTTTTTTTCCTATAGGAAAAGTGTCGATTTTTTCGCCACGGCTTTCTTTGGGCTGATGAGTGCTTTCGATTGATACTCATTTCAAGCAGCTTAGAAAATAAACTTTGGGGGGGGGGGGGGGGGAAATGGGGAAAGTAGATTTCACCCCTTAGAAAGTAGGGTTTTGACCCCTTAGACTTCAATGCAAATGATGGTCTCTTCAGCCAGATTACTTTCCTCGTAGAGAAGAGTGTCTGTGCTGATTTTGAAGAAATCGTAGGGGCCGCCTCTTAGGCCCAAAATATAGTTTTGCCTATAACTTTTTTCCTATAAAAAAGTGTCAATTTTTTCGCCACGGCTGTCTTTGGGCTGATGAGTGCTTTTGATTGATACCCATTTGAAGCAGTTTCGAAAATAAACTTTGGGGGAAAATGGGGAAAGTATATTTTACCCCTTAGAAAGTAGAGTTTTTACCCCTTAGACTTCAATTCAAATGATGGTCTTTTCAGCCAGATTACTTGCCTCGTAGAGAAAAGTGTCTGTGCCGATTTGGAAGAAAATCGTAGGGGCCCCCTCATAGGCCCAAAATATAGTTTTGCTTATAACATTCTTCCTATAGGAAAAGTGTCAATTGTTTCGGCATGGCTTTCTTTGGTCTGATGAGTGCTTTCGATTGATACCCATTTCAAGAAGTTTAGAAAGTACACTATGGGGGGAAATGGGGAAAGTAGATTTCACCCCTTAGAAATTAGGGTTTTTACCCCTTAGACTTCAATGCAAATGATGGTCTCTTCAGCCAGATTACTTGCCTCATAGAGAAGAGTGTCTGTGCCGATTTTGAAGAAAATCGTAGGGGCCCCCTTATAGGCTCCAAATATAGGTTTGCCTATAACTTTCTTCCTAATCGAAAAGTGTCGATTGTTTTGCCACGGCTGTCTTTGGGCTGATGAGTGCTTTCGATTGATACCCATTTCAAGCAGTTTTGAAAATAAACTTTGGGGGGAAATGGGGAAAGTAGATTTCACCCCTTAGAAAGTAGGGTTTTGACACCTTAGACTTCAATGCAAATGATGGTCTCTTCAGCCAGATTACTTGCCTCGTAGAGAAAAATGTCTGTGCCGATTTTGAAGAAAATCGTAGGGGCCCCCTCATAGGCCCTAAATATATGTTTGCCTATAACTTTTTTCCTATCGGAAAAGTGTCAATTGTTTCGCCATGACTGTCCTTGGGCTAATAAGTGTTTTCGATTGATATCCATTTCAAGCAGTTTCGAAAATAAACTTTGGAGGAAAATAGGGAAAGTAGATTTCACCCCTGAGAAAGTAGGGTTTTGACCCCTTAGACTTCAATGCAAATGATGGTCTCTTTAGCCAGATTACTTGCCTCGTAGAGAAGAGTGTCTGTGCCGATTTTGAAGAAAATCGTAGGGGCCCCTCTTAGGCTCCAAATATAGGTTTGCCTATAACTTTCTTCCTATGGGAAAAGTGTCGATTGTTTTGCCACGGCTGTCTTTGGGCTGATGAATGCTTTCGATTGATACCCATTTCAAGCAGTTTTGAAAGAAAACTTTGGGGGGAAATGGGGAAAGTAGATTTCACCCCTTAGAAAGTAGGGTTTTGACCCCTTAGACTTCAATACAAATGATGGTCTCTTCAGCCAGATTACTCGCCTCGTAGAGAAGAAGGTCTGTGCGGATTTTGAAGAAAATCGTAGGGGCCCCCTCATAGGCCCTAAATATATGTTTGCCTATAACTTTTTTCCTATCGGAAAAGTGTCAATTGTTTCGCCATGGCTGTCCTTGGGCTAATAAGTGTTTTCGATATATAATATATAATAAGTTTAATATATAATCGATATATAATAAGTTTAGACAATAAACTTTTGGGGGGAAATGGGGAAAGTAGATTTCACCCCTTAAAAAGTAGGTTTTGACCCCTTAGACTTCGATGCAAATGATGGTCCCTTCAGCCAAATTACTTGCCTCGTAGAGAAGAGTG
Source organism: Chirona hameri (assembly GCA_036785665.1). NCBI lineage: Eukaryota > Metazoa > Arthropoda > Thecostraca > Balanomorpha > Balanidae > Chirona > Chirona hameri. The sequence continues at coordinate 19,929 of JAXIVJ010010240.1, forward strand.
TCTGTGCCGATTTTGAAGAAAAACGTAGGGGCCCACTCTTAGGCCTAAAATATAGTTTTGCCTATAACTTTCTTCCTATGGGAAAAGTGTCAATTGTTTCGGCATGGCTTTCTTTTGGCTGATGAGTGCTTTCGATTGATACCCATTTCAAGCAGTTTATAAAATAAACTTTGGGGGGAAATTGGGAAAGTATATTTCACCCCTTAGAAAGTAGGGTTTTGACCCCTTAGATTCAATGCAAAGGATGGTCTCTTCAGCCACATTACTTGCCTCGTAGAGAAGAGTGTCTGTGCTGATTTTGAAGAAAATCGTAAGGGCCCCCTTATAGGCCCCACATATAGGTTTGCCTATAACTTTTCCCTATTGGAAAAGTGTCGATTTTTTCGCCAAGGCTTTCTTTGGGCTGATGAGTGCTTTTGATTGATACCCATTTCAAGCAGTTTAGACAATAAACTTTGGGGGAAATGGGGAAAGTAGATTTCACCCCTTAGAAAGTAGGGTTTTGACCCCTTAGACTTCAATGCAAATGATGGTCTCTTCAGCCAGATTACTTTCCTCGTAGAGAAGAGTGTCTGTGTTGATTTGGAAGAAAATCGTAGGGGCCAACTCATAGGCCCAAAATATAGTTTTGCTTATAACTTTTTTCCTATAGGAAAAGTGTCAATTTTTTCGCAATGGCTGTCTTTGGGCTGATAAGTGCTTTCGATTGATATCCATTTCAAGCAGTTTCGAAAATAAACTTTGGGGGAAAATAGGGAAAGTAGATTTCACCCCTGAGAAAGTAGGGTTTTGACCCCTTAGACTTCAATGCAAATGATGGTCTCTTCAGCCAGATTACTTGCCTCGTAGAGAAGAGTGTCTGTGCCGATTTTGAAGAAAATCGTAGGGCCTCCTCATAGGCTCCAAATATAGGTTTGCCTATAACTTTCTTGCTATGGGAAAAGTGTCGACTGTTATGCCGCGGCTGTCTTTGGGCTGATGAGTGCTTTCGATTGATACCCATTTCAAGCAGTTTGGAAAATAAACTTTGGGGGGAAATGGGGAAAGTAGATTTCCCCCTTAGAAAGTAGGGTTTTGACCCCTTAGACTTCAATGCAAATGATGGTCTCTTCAGCCAGATTACTTTCCTCGTAGAGAAGAGTGTCTGTGCCGATTTTGAAGAAAATCGTAGGGGCCCCCTCATAGGCCCAACATATAGCTTTGCCTATAACTTTTTTCCTATAGGAAAAGTGTCAATTTTTTCGCCACGGCTGTCTTTGAGCTGATGAGTGCTTTTGATTGATATCCATTTTAAGCAGTTTCGAAAAAAAACTTTGGGGGAAAATAGGGAAAGTAGATTTCACCCCTTAGAAACTAGGGTTTTGACCCCTTAGACTTCAATGGAAATGATGGTCTCTTCAGCCAGATTACTTTCCTCCTAGAGAAGAGTGTCTGTGCCGATTTTGAAGAAAATCGTAGGGGCCCCCTCTTAGGCCCAAAATATAGCTTTGCCTATAACTTTTTTTCCTATAGGAAAAGTGTCGATTTTTTCGCCACGGGTTTCTTTGGGCTGATGAGTGCTTTCGATTGATACTCATTTCAAGCAGTTTAGAAAATAAACTTTGGGGGGGGGGGGGGGGGGGAAATGGGGAAGGTAGATTTCACCCCTTAGAAAGTAGGGTTTTGACCCCTTAGACTTCAATGCAAATGATGGTCTCTTCAGCCAGATTACTTTCCTCGTAGAGAAGAATGTTTGTGCTGATTTTGAAGAAAATCGTAGGGGCCCCCTCTTAGGCCCAAAATATAGTTTTGCCTATAACTTTTTTCCTATAAAAAATTTCCATTTTTTCGCCACGGCTGTCTTTGGGCTGATGAGTGCTTTTGATTGATACCCATTTGAAGCAGTTTCGAAAATAAACTTTGTGGGAAAATGGGGAAAGTATATTTTACCCCTTAGAAAGTAGAGTTTTTACCCCTTAGACTTCAATTTAAATGATGGTCTTTTCAGCCAGATTACTTGCCTCGTAGAGAAAAGTGTCTGTGCCGATTTTGAAGAAAATCGTAGGGGCCCCCTCTTAGGCCCAAAATATAGTTTTGCCTATAACTTTCTTCCTATAGGAAAAGTGTCAATTGTTTCGGCATGGCTTTCTTTGGTCTGATGAGTGCTTTCGATTGAAAACCATTTCAAGCAGTTTAGAAAGTACACTATGGGGGGAAATGGGGAAAGTAGATTTCACCCCTTAGAAATTAGGGTTTTGACCCCTTAGACTTCAATGAAAATGATGGTCTCTTCAGCCAGATTACTTGCCTCATAGAGAAGAGTGTCTGTGCTGATTTTGAAGAAAATCGTAGGGGCCCCTCTTAGGCCCAAAATATAGTTTTGCCTATAACTTTTTTCCCATAAAAAAGTGTCCATTTTTTCGCCACGGCTGTCTTTGGGCTGATGAGTGCTTTTCATTGATACCCATTTGAAGCAGTTTCGAAAATAAACTTTGTGGGAAAATGGGGAAAGTAGATTTTACCCCTTAGAAAGTAGGGTTTTGACACCTTAGACTTCAATGCAAATGATGGTCTCTTCAGCCAGATTACTTGCCTCGTAGAGAAGAAGGTCTGTGCCGATTTTGAAGAAAATCGTAGGGGCCCCCTCATAGGCCCTAAATATATGTTTGCCTATAACTTTTTTCCTATCGGAAAAGTGTCAATTGTTTCGCCATTGCTGTCCTTGGGCTAATAAGTGTTTTCGATTGATATCCATTTCAAGCAGTTTGAAAATAAACTTTGGGGTAAAATAGGGAAAGTAGATTTCACCCCTGAGAAAGTAGGGTTTTGACCCCTTAGACTTCAATGCAAATGATGGTCTCTTCAGCCAGATTACTTGCCTCGTAGAGAAGAGTGTCTGTGCCGATTTTAAAGAAAATCGTAGGGGCCCCCTCTTAGGCTCCAAATATAGGTTTGCCTATAACTTTCTTCCTATGGGAAAAATCTCCATTTTTTGCCACGGCTGTCTTTGGGCTCATGAGTGCTTTCGATTGATATCCATTTCAAGCAGTTTCGAAAATAAACTTAGGGGGGAAAATGGGGAAAGTATATTTTACACCTTAGAAAGTAGGGTTTTGACCCCTTAGACTTCAATGCAAATGATGGTCTTTTCAGCCAGATTACTTGCCTCGTAGAGAAAAGTGTCTGTGCCGATTTTGAAGAAAATCGTAGGGGCCCCCTCATAGGCCCAAAATATAGTTTTGCCTATAACTTTCTTCCTATAGGAAAAGTGTCAATTGTTTCGGCATGGCTTTCTTTGGTCTGATGAGTGCTTTCGATTGATACCCATTTCAAGCAGTTTAGAAAGTACACTATGGGGGGAAATGGGGAAAGTAGATTTCACCCCTTAGAAAGTAGGGTTTTGACCCCTTAGACTTCAATGCAAATGATGGTCTCTTCAGCCAGATTACTTGCCTCATAGAGAAGAGTGTCTGTGCCGAATTTGAAGAAAATCGTAGGGGCCCCCTCATAGGCTCCAAATATAGGTTTGCCTATAACTTTCTTCCTATACGAAAAGTGTCGATTGTTTTGCCACGGCTGTCTTTGGGCTGATGAGTGCTTTCGATTGATACCCATTTCAAGCAGCTTTGTAAATAAACTTTGGGGGGAAATGGGGAAAGTAGATTTCACCCCTTAGTTAGTAGGGTTTTGACCCCTTAGACTGCAATGCAAATGATGGTCTCTTCAGCCAGATTACTTGCCTCGTAGAGAAAAGTGTCTGTGCCGATTTTGAAGAAAATCGTAGGGGCCCCCTCATAGGCCCAACATATAGCTTTGCCTATAACTTTTTTCCTATAAGAAAAGTGTCAATTTTTTCGCCACGGCTGTCTTTGAGCTGATAAGTGCTTTTGATTGATATCCATTTTAAGCAGTTTCGAAAATAAACTTTGGGGGAAAATAGGGAAAGTAGATTTCACCCCTTAGAAAGTAGGGTTTTGACCCCTTAGACTTCAATGCAAATTATGGTCTCTTCAGCCAGATTACTTTCCTCCTAGAGAAGAGTGTCTGTGCCGATTTTGAAGAAAATCGTAGGGGCCCCCTCGTAGGCCCAAAATATAGCTTTGCCTATAACTTTTTTTTCCTATAAGAAAAGTGTCGATTTTTCGCCACGGCTTTCTTTGGGCTGATGAGTGCCTTCGATTGATACAAATTTCAAGCAGTTTAGAAAATAAACTTTGGGGGGGGGGGGGGGAAATGGAGAAAGTAGATTTCACCCCTTAGAAAGTAGGGTTTTGACCCCTTAGACTTCAATGCAAATGATGGTCTCTTCAGCCAGATTACTTTACTCGTAGAGAAGAGTGTCTGTGCTGACTTTGAACAAAATCGTAGGGGCCGCCTATTAGGCCCAAAATATAGTTTTGCCTATAACTTTTTTCCTATAAAAAAGTTTCAATTTTTTCGCCACGGCTGTCTTTGGGCTGATGAGTGCTTTTGATTGATACCCATTTTAAGCAGTTTCGAAAATAAACTTTGTGGGAAAATGGGGAAAGTATATTTTACCCCTTAGAAAGTAGAGTTTTTACCCCTTAGACTTCAATTCAAATGATGGTCTTTTCAGCCAGATTACTTGCCTCGTAGAGAAAAGTGTCTGTGCCGATTTTGAAGATAATCGTAGGGCCCCTCATAGGCCCAAAATATAGTTTTGCCTATAACTTTCTTCCTATAGGAAAAGTGTCAATTGTTTTGGCATGGCTTTCTTTGGTCTGATGAGTGCTTTCGATTGATACCCATTTCAAGCAGTTTAGAAAGTACACTATGGGGGAAATGGGGAAAGTAGATTTCACCCCTTAGAAATTAGGGTTTTTACCCCTTAGACTTCAATGCAAATGATGGTCTCTTCAGCCAGATTACTTGCCTCATAGAGAAGAGTGTCTGTGCCGATTTTGAAGAAAATCGTAGGGGCCCCCTCGTAGGCTCCAAATATAGGTTTGCCTATAACTTTCTTCCTATGGGAAAAATCTCCATTTTTTTGCCACGGCTGTCTTTGGGCTCATGAGTGCTTTCGATTGATGTCCATTTCAAGCAGTTTCGAAAATAAACTTAGGGGGGAAAATGGGGAAAATATATTTTACACCTTAGAAAGTAGGGTTTTGACCCCTTAGACTTCAATGCAAATGATGGTCTTTTCAGCCAGATTACTTGCCTCGTAGAGAAAAGTGTCTGTGCCGATTTTTAAGAAAATCGTAGGGGCCCCCTCATAGGCCCAAAATATAGTTTTGCCTATAACTTTCTTCCTATAGGAAAAGTGTCAATTGTTTCGGCATGGCTTTCTTTGGTCTGATGAGTGCTTTCGATTGATACCCATTTCAAGCAGTTTAGAAAGTACACTATGGGGGGAAATGGGGAAAGTAGATTTCACCTCTTAGAAAGTAGGGTTTTGACCCCTTAGACTTCAATGCAAATGATGGTCTCTTCAGCCAGATTACTTGCCTCATAGAGAAGAGTGTCTGTGCCGATTTTGAAGAAAATCGTAGGGGCCCCCTCGTAGGCTCCAAATATAGGTTTGCCTATAACTTTCTTCCTATACGAAAAGTGTCGATTGTTTTGCCACGGCTGTCTTTGGGCTGATGAGTGCTTTCGATTGATACCCATTTCAAGCAGTTTTGTAAATAAACTTTGGGGGGAAATGGGGAAAGTAGATTTCACCCCTTAGAAAGTAGGGTTTTGACCCCTTAGACTGCAATGCAAATGATGGTCTCTTCAGCCAGATTACTTGCCTCGTAGAGAAAAGTGTCTGTGCCGATTTTGAAGAAAATCGTAGGGGCCCCCTCATAGGCCCAACATATAGCTTTGCCTATAAATTTTTTCCTATAAGAAAAGTGTCGATTTTTTCGCCACGGCTGTCTTTGAGCTGATGAGTGCTTTTATTTGATATCCTTTTTAAGCAGTTTCAAAAATAAACTTTGGGGGGGAAAATAGGGAAAGTAGATTTCACCCGTTAGAAAGTAGGGTTTTGACCCCTTAGACTTCAATGCAAATGATGGTCTCTTCAGCCAGATTACTTTCCTCGTAGAGAAGAGTGTCTGTACCGATTTTGAAGAAAATCATAGGGGCCCCCTCATAGGCCCAAAATATAGCTTTGCCTATAACTTTTTTTCCTATAGGAAAAGTGTCGATTTTTTCGCCACGGATTTCTTTGGGCTGATGAGTGCTTTCGATTGATACTCATTTCAAGCAGTTTATAAAATAAACTTTGGGGGGGGGGGGGGGGGGGGAATGGGGAAAGTAGATTTCACCCCTTAAAAAGTAGGTTTTGACCCCTTAGACTTCGATGCAAATGATGGTCTCTTCAGCCAAATTACTTGCCTCGTAGAGAAGAGTGTCTGTGCCGATTTTGAAGAAAAACGTAGGGGCCCACTCGTAGGCCTAAAATATAGTTTTGCCTATAACATTCTTCCTATGAGAAAAGTGTCAATTGTTTCGGCATGGCTTTCTTTGGGCTGATGAGTACTTTCGATTGATACCCATTTCAAGCAGTTTATAAAATAAACTTTGGGGGGAAATTGGGAAAGTAGATTTCACCCCTTAGAAAGTAGGGTTTTGACCCCTTAGATTCAATGCAAAGGATGGTCTCTTCAGCCAGATTACTTGCTTCGTAGAGAAGAGTGTCTGTGCCGATTTTGAAGAAAATCGTAAGGGCCCCCTTATAGGCCCCACATATAGGTTGGCCTATAACTTTCTTCCTATGAGAAAAGTGTCAATTGTTTCGGCATGGCTTTCTTTGGGCTGATGAGTGCTTTTAATTGATATCCATTTTAAGCAGTTTCAAAAATAAACTTTGGGGGAAAATAGGGAAAGTAGATTTCACCCCTTAGAAAGTAGGGTTTTGACCCCTTAGACTTCAATGCAAATGATAGTCTCTTCAGCCAGATTACTTTCCTGGTAGAGAAGAGTGTCTGTGCTGATTTTGAAGAAAATCGTAGGGGCCCCCTCTTAGGCCCAAAATATAGTTTTGCCTATAACTTTTTTCCTATAAAAAAGTGTCCATTTTTTCGCCACGGCTGTCTTTGGGCTGATGAGTGCTTTTGATTGATGCCCATTTGAAGCAGTTTCGAAAATAAACTTTGTGGGAAAATGGGGAAAGTAGATTTTACCCCTTAGAAAGTAGAGTTTTTACCCCTGAGACTTCAATTCAAATGATGGTCTTTTCAGCCAGATTACTTGCCTCGTAGAGAAAAGTGTCTGTGCCGATTTTGAAGAAAATCGTAGGGGCCCCCTCATAGGCCCAAAATATAGATTTGCCTATAACTTTCTTCCTATGGGAAAAGTGTCGATTGTTTTGTCGCGGCTGTCTTTGGGCTGATGAGTGCTTTCGATTGATAACCATTTCAAGCAGTTTTGAAAATAAACTTTGGGGGGAAATGGGGAAAGTAGATTTCCCCCTTAGAAAGTGGGGTTTTGACCCCTTAGACTTCAATGCAAATGATGGTCTCTTCACCCAGATTACTTTCCTCGTAGAGAAGAGTGTCTGTGCCGATCTGGAAGAAAATCGTAGGGGCCCCCTCATAGGCCCAACATATAGCTTTGCCTATAACTTTTTTCCTATAGGAAAAGTGTCAACTTTTTCGCCACGTCTGTCTTTGAGCTGATGAGTGCTTTTGATTGATATCCATTTTAAGCAGTTTCGAAAATAAACTTTGGGGGAAAATAGGGAAAGTAGATTTCACCCCTTAGAAAGTAGGGTTTTGACCCCTTAGACTTCAATGCAAATGATGGTCTCTTCAGCCAGATTACTTTCCTCCTAGAGAAGAGTGTCTGTGCCGATTTTGAAGAAAATCGTAGGGGCCCCCTCTTAGGCCCAAAATATAGCTTTGCCTATAACTTTTTTTCCTATAGGAAAAGTGTCGATTTTTTTCGCCACGGGTTTCTTTGGGCTGATGAGTGCTTTCGATTGATACTCATTTCAAGCAGTTTAGAAAATAAACTTTGGGGGGGGGGGGGGGAAATGGGGAAAGTAGATTTCACCCCTTAGAAAGTAGGGTTTTGACCCCTTAGACTTCAATGCAAATGATGGTCTCTTCAGCCAGATTAATTGCCTCATAGAGAAGAGTGTCTGTGCCGATTTTGAAGAAAATCGTAGGGGCCCCTCGTAGGCCCAAAATATAGCTTTGCCTATAACTTTTTTTCCTATAGGAAAAGTGTCGATTTTTTCGCCACGGCTTTCTTTGGGCTGATGAGTGCTTTCGATTGATACTCATTTCAAGCAGTTTAGAAAATAAACTTTGGGGGGGGGGGGGGGGAAATGGGGAAAGTAGATTTCACCCCATAGAAAGTAGGGTTTTGACCCCTTAGACTTCAATGCAAATGATGGTCTCTTCAGCCAGATTACTTTCCTCGTAGAGAAGAGTGTTTGTGCTGATTTTGAAGAAAATCGTAGGGGCCCCCTCTTAGGCCCAAAATATAGTTTTGCCTATAACTTTTTTCCTATAAAAAAGTGTCCATTTTTTCGCCACGGCTGTCTTTAGGCTGATGAGTGCTTTTGATTGATACCCATTTGAAGCAGTTTCGAAAATAAACTTTGTGGGAAAATGGGGAAAGTATATTTTACCCCTTAGAAAGTAGAGTTTTTACCCCTTAGACTTCAATTCAAATGATGGTCTTTTCAGCCAGATTACTTGCCTCGTAGAGAAAAGTGTCTGTGCCGATTTTGAAGAAAATCGTAGGGGCCCCCTCATATGCCCAAAATATAGTTTTGCCTATAACCTTCTTCCTATAGGAAAAGTGTCAATTATTTCGGCATGGCTTTCTTTGGTCTGATGAGTGCTTTCGATTGATACCCATTTCAAGCAGTTTAGAAAGTACACTATGGGGGGAAATGGGGAAAGTAGATTTCACCCCTTAGAAAGTAGGGTTTTGACCCCTTAGACTTCAATGCAAATGATGGTCTCTTCAGCCAGATTACTTGCCTCATAGAGAAGAGTGTCTGTGCCGATTTTGAAGAAAATCGTAGGGGCCCCCTTATAGGCTCCAAATATTGGTTTGCCTATAACTTTCTTCCTATACGAAAAGTGTCGATTGTTTTGCCACGGCTGTCTTTGGGCTGATGAGTGCTTTCGATTGATACCCATTTCAAGCAGTTTTGAAAATAAACTTTGGGGGGAAATGGGGAAAGTAGATTTCACCCCTTAGAAAGTAGGGTTTTGACCCCTTAGACTGCAATGCAAATGATGGTCTCTTCAGCCAGATTACTTGCCTCGAAGAGAAAAGTGTCTGTGCCGATTTTGAAGAAAATCGTAGGGGCCCCCTCATAGGCCCAACATATAGCTTTGCCTATAACTTTTTTCCTATAGGAAAAGTGTCGATTTTTTCGCCACGGCTGTCTTTGAGCTGATGAGTGCTTTTAATTGATATCCATTTTAAGCAGTTTCAAAAATAAACTTTGGGGGAAAATAGGGAAAGTAGATTTCACCCCTTAGAAAGTAGGGTTTTGACCCCTTAGACTTCAATGCAAATGATAGTCTCTTCAGCCAGATTACTTTCCTGGTAGAGAAGAGTGTCTGTGCTGATTTTGAAGAAAATCGTAGGGGCCCCCTCTTAGGCCCAAAATATAGTTTTGCCTATAACTTTTTTCCTATAAAAAATTGTCCATTTTTTCGCCACGGCTGTCTTTGGGCTGATGAGTGCTTTTGATTGATACCCATTTGAAGCAGTTTCGAAAATAAACTTTGTGGGAAAATGGGGAAAGTAGATTTTACCCCTTAGAAAGTAGAGTTTTTACCCCTGAGACTTCAATTCAAATGATGGTCTTTTCAGCCAGATTACTTGCCTCGTAGAGAAAAGTGTCTGTGCCGATTTTGAAGAAAATCGTAGGGGCCCCCTCATAGGCCCAAAATATAGATTTGCCTATAACTTTTTTCCTATCGAAAAAGTGTCGATTTTTTCGCCACGGCTGTCTTTGGGCTGATGAGAGCTTTCGATTGATATCCATTTCGAGCAGTTTCGAAAATCAACTTTGGGGGAAAATGGGGAAAGTAGATTTCACCCCTTAGAAAGTAAAGTTTTGACCCCTTAGACTTCCATGCAAATGATGGTCTCTTCAGCCAGATTACTTGCCTCGTAGAGAAGAGTGTCTGTGCCGATATTGAAGAAAATCGTAGGGGCCAACTCATAGGCCCAAAATATAGTTTTGCTTATAACTTTTTTTCCTATAGGAAAAGTGTCAATTTTTTCGCCATGGCTGTCTTTGGGCTGATGAGTGCTTTCGATTGATATCCATTTCAAGCAGTTTCGAAAATAAACTTTGGGGGAAAATAGGGAAAGTAGATTTCACCCCTGAGAAAGTAGGGTTTTGACCCCTTAGACTTCAATGCAAATGATGGTCTCTTCAGCCAGATTACTTGCCTCGTAAAGAAGAGTGTCTGTGCCGATTTTGAAGAAAATCGTAGGGGCCCCCTCATAGGCTCCAAATATAGGTTTGCCTATAACTTTCTTCCTATGGGAAAAGTGTCGATTGTTTTGCCGCGGCTGTCTTTGGGCTGATGAGTGCTTTCGATTGATAACCATTTCAAGCAGTTTTGAAAATAAACTTTGGGGGGGAAATGGGGAAAGTAGATTTCCCCCTTAGAAAGTAGGGTTTTGACCCCTTAGACTTCAATGCAAATGATGGTCTCTTCACCCAGATTACTTTCCTCGTAGAGAAGAGTGTCTGTGCCGATCTTGAAGAAAATCGTAGGGGCCCCCTCATAGGCCCAACATATAGCTTTGCCTATAACTTTTTTCCTATAGAAAAAGTGTCAATTTTTTCGCCACGTCTGTCTTTGAGCTGATGAGTGCTTTTGATTGATATCCATTTTAAGCAGTTTCGAAAATAAACTTTGGGGGAAAATAGGGAAAGTAGATTTCACCCCTTAGAAAGTAGGGTTTTGACCCCTTAGACTTCAATGCAAATGATGGTCTCTTCAGGCAGATTACTTTCCTCCTAGAGAAGAGTGTCTGTGCCGATTTTAAAGAAAATCGTAGGGGCCCCCTCGTAGGCCCAAAATATAGCTTTGCCTATAACTTTTTTTTCCTATAGGAAAAGTGTCGATTTTTTGCCACGGCTTTCTTTGGGCTGATGAGTGCTTTCGATTGATACTCATTTCAAGCAGTTTAGAAAATAAACTTTGGGGGGGGGGGGGGGGGGGAAATGGGGAAAGTAGATTTCACCCCTTAGAAAGTAGGGTTTTGACCCCTTAGACTTCAATGCAAATGATGGTCTCTTCAGCCAGATTACTTTACTCGTAGAGAAGAGTGTCTGTGCTGACTTTGAACAAAATCGTAGGGGCCGCCTCTTAGGCCCAAAATATAGTTTTGCCTATAACTTTTTCCTATAAAAAAAGTTTCAATTTTTTCGCCACGGCTGTCTTTGGGCTGATGAGTGCTTTTGATTGATACCCATTTTAAGCAGTTTCGAAAATAAACTTTGTGGGAAAATGGGGAAAGTATATTTTACCCCTTAGAAAGTAGAGTTTTTACCCCTTAGACTTCAATTCAAATGATGGTCTTTTCAGCCAGATTACTTGCCTCGTAGAGAAAAGTGTCTGTGCCGATTTTGAAGATAATCGTAGGGCCCCCTCATAGGCCCAAAATATAGTTTTGCCTATAACTTTCTTCCTATAGGAAAAGTGTCAATTGTTTTGGCATGGCTTTCTTTGGTCTGATGAGTGCTTTCGATTGATACCCATTTCAAGCAGTTTAGAAAGTACACTATGGGGGAAATGGGGAAAGTAGATTTCACCCCTTAGAAATTAGGGTTTTTACCCCTTAGACTTCAATGCAAATGATGGTCTCTTCAGCCAGATTACTTGCCTCATAGAGAAGAGTGTCTGTGCCGATTTTGAAGAAAATCGTAGGGGCCCCCTCGTAGGCTCCAAATATAGGTTTGCCTATAACTTTCTTCCTATACAAAAAGTGTCGATTGTTTTGCCACGGCTGTCTTTAGGCTGATGAGTGTTTTCGATTGATACCCATTTCAAGCAGTTTTGAAAATAAACTTTGGGAGGAAATGGGGAAAGTAGATTTCACCCCTTAGAAAGTAGGGTTTTGACACCTTAGACTTCAATGCAAATGATGGTCTCTTCAGCCAGATTACTTGCCTCGTAGAGAAGAAGGTCTGTGCCGATTTTGAAGAAAATCGTAGGGGCCCCCTCATAGGCCCTAAATATATGTTTGCCTATAACTTTTTTCCTATCGGAAAAGTGTCAATTGTTTCGCCATTGCTGTCCTTGGGCTAATAAGTGTTTTCGATTGATACCCATTTCAAGCAGTTTTGAAAATAAACTTTGGGAGGAAATGGGGAAAGTAGATTTCACCCCTTAGAAAGTAGGGTTTTGACACCTTAGACTTCAATTCAAATGATGGTCTTTTCAGCCAGATTACTTGCCTCGTAGAGAAAAGTGTCTGTGCCGATTTTGAAGAAAATCGTAGGGCCCCCTCATAGGCCCAAAATATAGTTTTGCCTATAACTTTCTTCCTATATGAAAAGTGTCAATTGTTTTGGCATGGCTTTCTTTGGTCTGATGAGTGCTTTCGATTGATACCCATTTCAAGCAGTTTCGAAAATAAACTTTGGGGGAAAATAGGGAAAGTAGATTTCACCCCTGAGAAAGTAGGGTTTTGACCCCTTAGACTTCAATGCAAATGATGGTCTCTTCAGCCAGATTACTTGCCTCGTAGAGAAGAGTGTCTGTGCCGATTTTAAAGAAAATCGTAGGGGCACCCTCTTAGGCTCCAAATATAGGTTTGCCTATAACTTTCTTCCTATGGGAAAAATCTCCATTTTTTGCCACGGCTGTCTTTGGGCTCATGAGTGCTTTCGATTGATGTCCATTTCAAGCAGTTTCGAAAATAAACTTAGGGGGGAAAATGGGGAAAATATATTTTACACCTTAGAAAGTAGGGTTTTGACCCCTTAGACTTCAATGCAAATGATGTTCTTTTCAGCCAGATTACTTGCCTCGTAGAGAAAAGTGTCTGTGCCGATTTTGAAGAAAATCGTAGGGGCCCCCTCATAGGCCCAAAATATAGTTTTGCCTATAACTGTTTTTCCTATAGGAAAAGTGTCAATTTTTTCGTCACGGCTGTCTTTGGGCTAATGAGTGCTTTCGAATGATACTCATTTCGAGCAGTTTCGAAAATAAACTTTGGGCGAAAATGGGGAAAGTATATTTTACCCCTTAGAAAGTAGGGTTTTGACCCCTGAGACTGCAATGCAAATGATGGTCTTTTCAGCCAGATTACTTGCCTCGCAGAGAAAAGTGTCTGTGCCGATTTTGAAGAAAATCGTAGGGGCCCCCTCTAAGGCCCAAAATATAGTTTTGCCTATAACTTTCTTCCTATAGGAAAAGTGTCAATTGTTTCGGCATGGCTTTCTTTGGTCTGATGAGTGCTTTCGATTGATACCCATTTCAAGCAGTTTAGAAAGTACACTATGGGGGGAAATGGGGAAAGTAGATTTCACCCCTTAGAAAGTAGGGTTTTGACCCCTTAGACTTCAATGCAAATGATGGTCTCTTCAGCCAGATTACTTGCCTCATAGAGAAGAGTGTCTGTGCCGATTTTGAAGAAAATCGTAGGGGCCCCCTCGTAGGCTCCAAATATAGGTTTGCCTATAACTTTCTTCCTATACGAAAAGTGTCGATTGTTTTGCCACGGCTGTCTTTGGGCTGATGAGTGCTTTCGATTGATACCCATTTCAAGCAGTTTTGTAAATAAACTTTGGGGGGAAATGGGGAAAGTAGATTTCACCCCTTAGAAAGTAGGGTTTTGACCCCTTAGACTGCAATGCAAATGATGGTCTCTTCAGCCAGATTACTTGCCTCGTAGAGAAAAGTGTCTGTGCCGATTTTGAAGAAAATCGTAGGGGCCCCCTCATCGGCCCAACATATAGCTTTGCCTATAAATTTTTTCCTATAAGAAAAGTGTCGATTTTTTCGCCACGGCTGTCTTTGAGCTGATGAGTGCTTTTATTTGATATCCTTTTTAAGCAGTTTCAAAATAAACTTTGGGGGGGAAAATAGGGAAAGTAGATTTCACCCGTTAGAAAGTAGGGTTTTGACCCCTTAGACTTCAATGCAAATGATGGTCTCTACAGCCAGGATACTTTCCTCGCAGAGAAGAGTGTCTGTACCGATTTTGAAGAAAATCATAGGGGCCCCCTCATAGGCCCAAAATATAGCTTTGCCTATAACTTTTTTTCCTATAGGAAAAGTGTCGATTTTTTCGCCACGGATTTCTTTGGGCTGATGAGTGCTTTCGATTGATACTCATTTCAAGCAGTTTATAAAATAAACTTTGGGGGGGTGAATGGGGAAAGTAGATTTCACCCCTTAAAAAGTAGGTTTTGACCCCTTAGACTTCGATGCAAATGATGGTCTCTTCAGCCAAATTACTTGCCTCGTAGAGAAGAGTGTCTGTGCCGATTTTGAAGAAAAACGTAGGGGCCCACTCGTAGGCCTAAAATATAGTTTTGCCTATAACATTCTTCCTATGAGAAAAGTGTCAATTGTTTCGGCATGGCTTTCTTTGGGCTGATGAGTGCTTTCGATTGATACCCATTTCAAGCAGTTTATAAAATAAACTTTGGGGGGAAATTGGGAAAGTAGATTTCACCCCTTAGAAAGTAGGGTTTTGACCCCTTAGATTCAATGCAAAGGATGGTCTCTTCAGCCAGATTACTTGCTTCGTAGAGAAGAGTGTCTGTGCCGATTTTGAAGAAAATCGTAAGGGCCCCCTTATAGGCCCCACATATAGATTGGCCTATAACTTTCTTCCTATGAGAAAAGTGTCAATTGTTTCGGCATGGCTTTCTTTGGGCTGATGAGTGCTTTCGATTGATACCCATTTCAAGCAGTTTATAAAATAAACTTTGGGGGGAAATTGGGAAAGTAGATTTCACCCCTTAGAAAGTAGGGTTTTGACCCCTTAGACTTCAATGCAAATGATGGTTTCTTCAGCCAGATTACTTACTTCGTAGAGAAGAGTGTCTGTGCCGATTTGGAAGAAAATCGTAGGGGCCACCTCATAGGCCCAACATATAGCTTTGCCTATAACTTTTTTCCTATAGAAAAAGTGTCGATTTTTTCGCCACGGCTTTGTTTGGGCTGATGAGTGCTTTCGATTGATACTCATTTCAAGTTGTTTAGAAAATAAACTTTGGGGGAGGGGGGGGGGGAATGGGGAAAGTAGATTTCACCCCTTAGAAAGTAGGGTTTTGACCCCTTAGACTTCAATGCAAATGATGGTCTCTTCAGCCAGATTACTTTCCTCGTAGAGAAGAGTGTTTGTGCTGATTTTGAAGAAAATCGTAGGGGCCCCCTCTTAGGCCCAAAATATAGTTTTGCCTATAACTTTTTTCCTATAAAAAAGTGTCCATTTTTTCGCCACGGCTGTCTTTGGGCTGATGAGTGCTTTTGATTGATACCCATTTGAAGCAGTTTCGAAAATAAACTTTGTGGGAAAATGGGGAAAGTATATTTTACCCCTTAGAAAGTAGAGTTTTTACCCCTTAGACTTCAATTCAAATGATGGTCTTTTCAGCCAGATTACTTGCCTCGTAGAGAAAAGTGTCTGTGCCGATTTTGAAGAAAATCGTAGGGGCCCCCTCATAGGCCCAAAATATAGTTTTGCCTATAACTTTCTTCCTATAGGGAAAGTGTCAATTGTTTCAGCATGGCTTTCTTTGGTCTGATGAGTGCTTTCGATTGATACCCATTTCAAGCAGTTTAGAAAGTACGCTATGGGGAGAAATGGGGAAAGTAGATTTCACCCCTTAGAAAGTAGGGTTTTGACCCCTTAGACTTCAATGCAAATGATGGTCTCTTCAGCCAGATTACTTGCCTCATAGAGAAGAGTGTCTGTGCCGATTTTGAAGAAAATCGTAGGGGCCCCCTCATAGGCTCCAAATATAGGTTTGCCTATAACTTTCTTCCTATACGAAAAGTGGCGATTGTTTTGCCACGGCTGTCTTTGGGCTGATGAGTGCTTTCGATTGATACCCATTTCAAGCAGTTTTGAAAATAAACTTTGGGGGGAAATGGGGAAAGTAGATTTCACCCCTTAAAAAGTAGGTTTTGACCCCTTAGACTTCGATGCAAATGATGGTCTCTTCAGCCAAATTACTTGCCTCGTAGAGAAGAGTGTCTGTGCCGATTTTGAAGAAAAACGTAGGGGCCCACTCGTAGGCCTAAAATATAGTTTTGCCTATAACTTTCTTCCTATGGGACAAGTGTCAATTGTGTCGGCATGGCTTTCTTTGGGCTGATGAGTGCTTTCGATTGATACCCATTTCAAGCAGTTTATAAAATAAACTTTGGGGGAAATAGGGAAAGTAGATTTCACACCTGAGAAAGTAGGGTTTTGACCCCTTAGACTTCAATGCAAATGATGGTCTCTTCAGCCAGATTACTTGCCTCGTAGAGAAGAAGGTCTGTGCCGATTTTGAAGAAAATCGTAGGGGCCCCCTCATAGGCCCTAAATATATGTTTGCCTATAACTTTTTTCCTATCGGAAAAGTGTCAATTGTTTCGCCATGGCTGTCCTTGGGCTAATAAGTGTTTTCGATTGATATCCATTTCAAGCAGTTTCGAAAATAAACTTTGGGGGAAAATAGGGAAAGTAGATTTAACCCCTGAGAAAGTAGGGTTTTGACCCCTTAGACTTCAATGCAAATGATGGTCTCTTCAGCCAGATTACTTGCCTCGTAGAGAAGAGTGTCTGTGCCGATTTTGAAGAAAATCGTAGGGCCCCCTCTTAGGCTCCAAATATAGGTTTGCCTATAACTTTCTTCCTATGGGAAAACTGTCGACTGTTTTGCCGCGGCTGTCTTTGGGCTGATGAGTGCTTTCAATTGATACCCATTTCAAGCAGTTTTGAAAATAAACTTTTAGGGGAAATGGGGAAAGTAGATTTCACCCCTTAGAAAGTAGGGTTTTGACCCCTTAGACTTCAATGCAAATGATGGTCTCTTCAGCCAGATTACTTTCCTCGTAGAGAAGAGTGTCTGTGTTGATTTGGAAGAAAATCGTTGGGGCCAACTCATAGGCCCAAAATATAGTTTTGCTTATAACCTTTTTTCCTATAGGAAAAGTGTCAATTCTTTCGCCATGGCTGTCTTTGGGCTGATAAGTGCTTTCGATTGATGTCCAATTTCAAGCAGTTGCGAAAATAAACTTTGGGGGAAAATAGGGAAAGTAGATTTCACCCCTGAGAAAGTAGGGTTTTGACCCCTTAGACTTCAATGCAAATGATGGTCTCTTCAGCCAGATTACTTGCCTCATAGAGAAGAGTGTCTGTGCCGATTTTGAAGAAAATCGTAGGGGCCCCCTCTTAGGCTCCAAATATAGGTTTGCCTATAACTTTCTTCCTATGGGAAAAGTGTCGGTTGTTTTGCCGCAGCTGTCTTTGGGCTGATGAGTGCTTTCGATTGATACCCATTTCAAGCAGTTTTGAAAATAAACTTTGGATGGAAATGGGGAAAGTAGATTTCCCCCTTAGAAAGTAGGGTTTTGACCCCTTAAACTTCAATGAAAATGATGGTCTCTTCAGCCAGATTACTTTCCTCGTAGAGAAGAGTGTCTGTGCCGATTTGGAAGAAAATCGTAGGGGCCCCCTCATAGGCCCAACATATAGCTTTGCCTATAACTTTTTTCCTATAAGAAAAGTGTCAATTTTTTCGCCACGGCTGTCTTTGAGCTGATGAGTGCTTTTGATTGATATCCATTTTAAGCAGTTTCGAAAATAAACTTTGGGGGAAAATAGGGAAAGTAGATTTCCCCCCTAGAAAGTAGGGTTTTGACCCCTTAGACTTCAATGCAAATGATGGTCTCTTCAGCCAGATTACTTTCCTCCTAGAGAAGAGTGTCTGTGCCGATTTTGAAGAAAATCGTAGGGGCCCCCTCGTAGGCCCAAAATATAGCTTTGCCTATAACTTTTTTTCCTATAGGAAAAGTGTCGATTTTTTTTGCCACGGTTTTCTTTGGGCTGATGAGTGCTTTCGATTGATACTCATTTCAAGCAGTTTAGAAAATAAACTTTGGGGGAGGGGGGGGGGGGGAAATGGGGAAAGTAGATTTCACCCCTTAGAAAGTAGGGTTTTGACCCCTTAGACTTCAATGCAAATGATGGTCTCTTCAGCCAGATTACTTTCCTCGTAGAGAAGAGTGTCTTTGCTGATTTTGAAGAAAATCGTAGGGGCCGCCTCTTAGGCCCAAAATATAGTTTTGCCTATAACTTTTTTCCTATAAAAAAGTGTCAATTTTTTCGCCACGGCTGTCTTTGGGCTGATGAGTGCTTTTGATTGATACCCATTTGAAGCAGTTTCGAAAATAAACTTTGTGGGAAAATGGGGAAAGTATATTTTACCCCTTAGAAAGTAGAGTTTTTACCCCTTAGACTTCAATTCAAATGATGGTCTTTTCAGCCAGATTACTTGCCTCGTAGAGAAAAGTGTCTGTGCCGATTTTGAAGAAAATCGTAGGGGCCCCCTCATAGGCCCAAAATATAGTTTTGCCTATAACTTTCTTCCTATAGGAAAAGTGTCAATTGTTTTGGCATGGCTTTCTTTGGTCTGATGAGTGCTTTCGATTGATACCCATTTCAAGCAGTTTAGAAAGTACACTATGTGGGAAAATGGGGAAAGTAGATTTCACCCCTTAGAAATTAGGGTTTTGACCCCTTAGACTTCAATGCAAATTATGGTATCTTCAGCCAGATTACTTTCCTCCTAGAGAAGAGTGTCTGTGCCGATTTTGAAGAAAATCGTAGGGGCCCCCTCCTAGGCCCAAAATATAGCTTTGCCTATAACTTTTTTCCTATAGGAAAAGTGTCGATTTTTTCGCCACGGCTTTCTTTGGGCTGATGAGTGCTTTCGATTGATACTCATTTCAAGCAGTTTAGAAAATAAACTTTGGGGGGGGGGGGAAATGGGGAAAGTAGATTTCACCCCTTAGAAAGTAGGGTTTTGACCCCTTAGACTTCAATGCAAATGATGGGCTCTTCAGCCAGATTACTTTCCTCGTAGAGAAGAGTGTTTGTGCTGATTTTGAAGAAAATCGTAGGGGCCCCCTCATAGGCCCAAAATATAGTTTTGCCTATAACCTTCTTCCTATAAGAAAAGTGTCAATTGTTTCGGCATGGCTTTCTTTGGTCTGATGAGTGCTTTCGATTGATACCCATTTCAAGCAGTTTAGAAAGTACACTATGGGGGGAAATGGGGAAAGTAGATTTCACCCCTTAGAAAGTAGAGTTTTGACCCCTTAGACTTCAATGCAAATGATGGTCTCTTCAGCCAGATTACTTGCCTCATAGAGAAGAGTGTCTGTGCCGATTTTGAAGAAAATCGTAGGGGCCCCCTCATAGGCTCCAAATATAGGTTTGCCTATAACTTTCTTCCTATACGAAAAGTGTCGATTGTTTTGCCACGGCTGTCTTTGGGCTGATGAGTGCTTTCGATTGATACCCATTTCAAGCAGTTTTGAAAATAAACTTTGGGGGGAAATGGGGAAAGTAGATTTCACCCCTTATAAAGTATGGTTTTGACCCTTTAGACTGCAATGCAAATGATGTTCTCTTCAGCCAGATTACTTGCCTTGTAGAGAAAAGTGTCTGTGCCAATTTTGAAGAAAATCGTAGGGGCCCCCTCATAGGCCCAACATATAGCTTTGCCTATAACTTTTTTCCTATAGGAAAAGTGTCGATTTTTTCGCCACGGCTGTCTTTGAGCTGATGAGTGCTTTTAATTGATATCCATTTTAAGCAGTTTCAAAAATAAACTTTGGGGGAAAATAGGGAAAGTAGATTTCACCCCTTAGAAAGTAGGGTTTTGACCCCTTAGACTTCAATGCAAATGATGGTCTCTTCAGCCAGATTACTTTCCTGGTAGAGAAGAGTGTCTGTGCTGATTTTGAAGAAAATCGTAGGGGCCCCCTCTTAGGCCCAAAATATAGTTTTGCCTATAACTTTTTTCCTATCGAAAAAGTGTGAATTTTTTTCGCCACGGCTGTCTTTGGACTGATGAGTGCTTTCGATTGATATCCATTTCGAGCAGTTTCGAAAATCAACTTTGGGGGAAAATGGGGAAAGTAGATTTCACCCCTTAGAAAGGAAAGTTTTGACCCCTTAGACTTCCATGCAAATGATTGTCTCTTCAGCCAGATTACTTGCCTCGTAGAGAAGAGTGTCTGTGCCGATATTGAAGAAAATCGTAGGGGCCCCCTCATAGGCTCCAAATATAGGTTTGCCTATAACTTTCTTCCTATGGGAAAATTTTCGTTTTTTTCGGCACGGCTGTCTTTGGGCTCATGAGTGCTTTCGATTGACATCCATTTCAAGCAGTTTCGAAAATAAACTTAGAGGGGAAAATGGGGAAAGTATATTTTACACCTTAGAAAGTAGGGTTTTGACCCCTTAGACTTCAATGCAAATGATGGTCTTTTCAGCCAGATTACTTGCCTCGCAGAGAAGAGTGTCTTTACTGATTTGGAAGAAAATTGTAGGGGCCCCCTCATAGGCCCAAAATATAGTTTTGCCCATAACTTTGTTCCTATGAAAAAAGTGTCGATTGTTTCGGCACAGCTTTCTTTGGGCTGATGAGTGCTTTCGATTGATACCCATTTCAAGCAGTTTAGACAATAAACTTTGGGGGGAAATGGGGAAAGTAGATTTCACCCCTTAAAAAAAAGGTTTTGACCCCTTAGACTTCGATGCAAATGATGGTCTCTTCAGCCAAATTACTTGCCTTGCAGAGAAGAGTGTCTGTGCCGATTTTGAAGAAAAACGTAGGGGCCCACTCGTAGGCCTAAAATATAGTTTTGCCTATAACTTTCTTCCTATGGGAAAAGTGTCAATTGTTTCGGCATGGCTTTCTTTGGGCTGATGAGTGCTTTCGATTGATACCCATTTCAAGCAGTTTATAAAATAAACTTTGGGGGAAAATAGGGAAAGTAGATTTCACCCCTGAGAAAGTAGGGTTTTGACCCCTTAGACTTCAATGCAAATGATGGTCTCTTCAGCCAGATTACTTGCCTCGTAGAGAAGAGTGTCTGTGCCGATTTTGAAGAAAATCTTAGGGGCCCCCTTATAGGCCCCACATATAGGTTTGCCTATAACTTTTTCCTATTGGAAAAGTGTCGATTTTTTCGCCACGGCTTTCTTTGGGCTGATGAGTGCTTTTGATTGATACCCATTTCAAGCAGTTTAGACAATACACTTTGGGGGGAAATGGGGAAAGTAGATTTCACCCCTTAGAAAGTAGGGTTTTGGCCCCTTAGACTTCAATGCAAATGATGGTCTCTTCAGCCAGATTACTTTCCTCGTAGAGAAGAGTGTCTGTGTTGATTTGGAAGAAAATCGTAGGGGCCAACTCATAGGCCCAAAATATAGTTTTGCTTATAACTTTTTTTCCTTTAGAAAAAGTGTCAATTTTTTTCGCCATGGCTGTCTTTGGGCTGATAAGTGCTTTCGATTGATATCCATTTCAAGCAGTTTCGAAAATAAACTTTGGGGGAAAATAGGGAAAGCATATTTCACCCCTGAGAAAGTAGGGTTTTGACCCCTTAGACTTCAATGCAAATGATGGTCTCTTCAGCCAGATTACTTGCCTCGTAGAGAAGAGTGTCTGTGTCGATTTTGAAGAAAATCGTAGGGGCCCCCTCTTAGGCTCCAAGTATAGGTTTGCCTATAACTTTCTTCCTATACGAAAAGTGTCGATTGTTTTGCCACAGCTGTCTTTGGGCTGATGAGTGCTTTCGATTGATACCCATTTCAAGCAGTTTTGAAAATAAACTTTGGGGGGAAATGGGGAAAGTAGATTTCACCCCTTAGAAAGTAGGGTTTTGACCCCTTAGACTGCAATGCAAATGATGGTCTCTTCAGCCAGATTACTTGCCTCGAAGAGAAAAGTGTCTGTGCCGATTTTGAAGAAAATCGTAAGGGCCCCCTCATAGGCCCAACATATAGCTTTGCCTATAACTTTTTTCCTATAGGAAAAGTGTCGATTTTTTCGCCACGGCTGTCTTTGAGCTGATGAGTGCTTTTAATTTATATCCATTTTAAGCAGTTTCAAAAATAAACTTTGGGGGAAAATAGGGAAAGTAGATTTCACCCCTTAGAAAGTAGGGTTTTGACCCCTTAGACTTCAATGCAAATGATAGTCTCTTCAGCCAGATTACTTTCCTGGTAGAGAAGAGTGTCTGTGCTGATTTTGAAGAAAATCGTAGGGGCCCCCTCTTAGGCCCAAAATATAGTTTTGCCTATAACTTTTTTCCTATAAAAAAGTGTCCATTTTATCGCCACGGCTGTCTTTGGGCTGATGAGTGCTTTTGATTGATACCCATTTGAAGCAGTTTCGAAAATAAACTTTGTGGGAAAATGGGGAAAGTAGATTTTACCCCTTAGAAAGTAGAGTTTTTACCCCTGAGACTTCAATTCAAATGATGGTCTTTTCAGCCAGATTACTTGCCTCGTAGAGAAAAGTGTCTGTGCCGATTTTGAAGAAAATCGTAGGGGCCCCCTCATAGGCCCAAAATATAGATTTGCCTATAACTTTCTTCCTATGGGAAAAGTGTCGATTGTTTTGCCGCGGCTGTCTTTGGGCTGATGAGTGCTTTCGATTGATAACCATTTCAAGCAGTTTTGAAAATAAACTTTGGGGGGAAATGGGGAAAGTAGATTTCCCCCTTAGAAAGTAGGGTTTTGACCCCTTAGACTTCAATGCAAATGATGGTCTCTTCACCCAGATTACTTTCCTCGTAGAGAAGAGTGTCTGTGCCGAGCTTGAAGAAAATAGTAGGGGCCCCCTCATAGGCCCAACATATAGCTTTGCCTATAACTTTTTTCCTATAGGAAAAGTGTCAATTTTTTCGCCACGTCTGTCTTTGAGCTGATGAGTGCTTTTGATTGATATCCATTTTAAGCAGTTTCGAAAATAAACTTTGGGGGAAAATAGGGAAAGTAGATTTCACCCCTTAGAAAGTAGGGTTTTGACCCCTTAGACTTCAATGCAAATGATGGTCTCTTCAGCCAGATTACTTTCCTCCTAGAGAAGAGTGTCTGTGCCGATTTTGAAGAAAATCGTAGGGGCCCCCTCTTAGGCCCAAAATATAGCTTTGCCTACAACTTTTTTTCCTATAGGAAAAGTGTCGATTTTTTTTCGCCACGGGTTTCTTTGGGCTGATGAGTGCTTTCGATTGATACTCATTTCAAGCAGTTTAGAAAATAAACTTTGGGGGGGGGGGGGGGGGAAATGGGGAAAGTAGATTTCACCCCTTAGAAAGTAGGGTTTTGACCCCTTAGACTTCAATGCAAATGATGGTCTCTTCAGCCAGATTACTTTCCTCGTAGAGAAGAGTGTTTGTGCTGATTTTGAAGAAAATCGTAGCGGCCCCCTCTTAGGCCCAAAATATAGTTTTGCCTATAACTTTTTTCCTATAAAAAAGTTTCCATTTTTTCGCCACGGCTGTCTTTGGGCTGATGAATGCTTTTGATTGATACCCATTTGAAGCAGTTTCGAAGATAAACTTTGTGGGAAAATGGGGAAAGTATATTTTACCCCTTAGAAAGTAGAGTTTTTACCCCTTAGACTTCAATTCAAATGATGGTCTTTTCAGCCAGATTACTTGCCTCGTAGAGAAAAGTGTCTGTGCCGATTTTGAAGAAAATCGTAGGGGCCCCCTCATAGGCCCAAAATATAGTTTTGCCTATAACCTTCTTCCTATAGGAAAAGTGTCAATTGTTTCGGCATGGCTTTCTTTGGTCTGATGAGTGCTTTCGATTGATACCCATTTCAAGCAGTTTGAAAGTACACTATGGGGGGAAATGGGGAAAGTAGATTTCACCCCTTAGAAAGTAGGGTTTTGACCCCTTGGACTTCAATGCAAATGATGGTCTCTTCAGCCAGATTACTTGCCTCATAGAGAAGAGTGTCTGTGCCGATTTTGAAGAAAATCGTAGGGGCCCCCTCGTAGGCCCAAAATATAGCTTTGCCTATAACTTTTTTTCCTATAGGAAAAGTGTCGATTTTTTCGCCACGGCTTTCTTTGGGCTGATGAGTGCTTTCGATTGATACTCATTTCAAGCAGTTTAGAAAATAAACTTTGGGGGGGGGGGGGGGGGGGGGGGAAATGGGGAAAGTAGATTTCACCCCTTAGAAAGTAGGGTTTTGACCCCTTAGACTTCAATGCAAATGATGGTCTCTTCAGCCAGATTACTTTCCTCGTAGAGAAGAGTGTTTGTGCTGATTTTGAAGAAATTCGTAGGGGCCCCCTCTTAGGCCCAAAATATAGTTTTGCCTATAACTTTTTTCCTATAAAAAAGTGTCCATTTTTTCGCCACGGCTGTCTTTGGGCTGATGAGTGCTTTTGATTGATACCCATTTGAAGCAGTTTCGAAAATAAACTTTGTGGGAAAATGGGGAAAGTATATTTTACCCCTTAGAAAGTAGAGTTTTTACCCCTTAGACTTCAATTCAAATGATGGTCTTTTCAGCCAGATTACTTGCCTCGTAGAGAAAAGTGTCTGTGCCGATTTTGAAGAAAATCGTAGGGCCCCCTCATAGGCCCAAAATATAGTTTTGCCTATAACCTTCTCCTATAGGAAAAGTGTCAATTGTTTCGGCATGGCTTTCTTTGGTCTGATGAGTGCTTTCGATTGATACCCATTTCAAGCAGTTTTGAAAGTACACTATGGGGGGAAATGGGGAAAGTAGATTTCACCCCTTAGAAAAGAGGGTTTTGACCCCTTAGACTTCAATGCAAATGATGGTCTCTTCAGCCAGATTACTTGCCTCATAGAGAAGAGTGTCTGTGCCGATTTTGAAGAAAATCGTAGGGGCCCCCTCGTAGGCCCAAAATATAGCTTTGCCTATAACTTTTTTTCCTATAGGAAAAGTGTCGATTTTTTCGCCACGGCTTTCTTTGGGCTGATGAGTGCTTCGATTGATACTCATTTCAAGCAGTTTAGAAAATAAACTGGGGGGGGGGGGGGGAAATGGGGAAAGTAGATTTCACCCCTTAGAAAGTAGGGTTTTGACCCCTTAGACTTCAATGCAAATGATGGTCTCTTCAGCCAGATTACTTTCCTCGTAGAGAAGAGTGTTTGTGCTGATTTGAAGAAAATCGTAGGGCCCCCTCTTAGGCCCAAAATATAGTTTTGCCTATAACTTTTTTCCTATAAAAAAGTGTCCATTTTTCGCCACGGCTGTCTTTAGGCTGATGAGTGCTTTTGATTGATACCCATTTGAAGCAGTTTCGAAAATAAACTTTGTGGGAAAATGGGGAAAGTATATTTTACCCCTTAGAAAGTAGAGTTTTTACCCCTTAGACTTCAATTCAAATGATGGTCTTTTCAGCCAGATTACTTGCCTCGTAGAGAAAAGTGTCTGGTGCCGATTTTGAAGGAAATCGTAGGGCCCCCTCATAGCCCAAAATATAGTTTTGCCTATAACCTTCTTCCTATAGGAAAAGTGTCAATTGTTTCGGCATGGCTTTCTTTGGTCTGATGAGTGCTTTCGATTGATACCCATTTCAAGCAGTTTAGAAAGTACACTATGGGGGGAAATGGGGGAAAGTAGATTTCACCCCTTAGAAGTAGGGTTTTGACCCCTTAGACTTCAATGCAAATGATGGTCTCTTCAGCCAGATTACTTGCCTCATAGAGAAGAGTGTCTGTGCCGATTTTGAAGAAAATCGTAGGGGCCCCCTCATAGGCTCCAAATATAAGTTTGCCTATAACTTTCTTCCTATACGAAAAGTGTCGATTGTTTTGCCACAGCTGTCCTTTGGGCTGATGAGTGCTTTCGATTGATACCCATTTCAAGCAGTTTTGAAAATAAACTTTGGGGGGAAATGGGGAAAGTAGATTTCACCCCTTAGAAAGTAGGGTTTTGACCCCTTAGACTGCAATGCAAATGATGGTCTCTTCAGCCAGATTACTTGCCTCGAAGGAGAAAAGTGTCCTGTGCCGATTTTGAAGAAAATCGTAAGGGCCCCCTCATAGGCCCAACATATAGCTTTGCCTATAACTTTTTTCCTATAGGAAAAGTGTCGATTTTTTCGCCACGGCTGTCTTTGAGCTGATGAGTGCTTTTAATTTATATCCATTTTAAGCAGTTTCAAAAATAAACTTTGGGGGAAAATAGGGAAAGTAGATTTCACCCCTTAGAAAGTAGGGTTTTGACCCCTTAGACTTCAATGCAAATGATAGTCTCTTCAGCCAGATTACTTTCCTGGTAGAGAAGAGTGTCTGTGCTGATTTTGAAGAAAATCGTAGGGGCCCCCCTCTTAGGCCCCAAAATATAGTTTTGCCTATAACTTTTTTCCTATAAAAAAGTGTCCATTTTTTCGCCACGGCTGTCTTTGGGCTGATGAGTGCTTTTGATTGATACCCATTTGAAGCAGGTTTCGAAAATAAACTTTGTGGGAAAATGGGGAAAGTAGATTTTACCCCTTAGGAAAGTAGAGTTTTTACCCCTGAGACTTCAATTCAAATGATGGTCTTTTCAGCCAGATTACTTGCCTCGTAGAGAAAAGTGTCTGTGCCGATTTTGAAGAAAATCGTAGGGGCCCCCTCATAGGCCCAAAATATAGATTTGCCTATAACTTTCTTCCTATGGGAAAAGTGTCGATTGTTTTGCGCGGCTGTCTTTGGGCTGATGAGTGCTTTCGATTGATAACCATTTCAAGCAGTTTTGAAAATAAACTTTGGGGGGAAATGGGGGAAAGTAGATTTCCCCCTTAGAAAGTAGGGTTTTTGACCCCTTAGACTTCAATGCAAATGATGGTCTCTTCACCCAGATTACTTTCCTCGTAGAGAGAGTGTCTGTGCCGATCTTGAAGAAAATAGTAGGGGCCCCCTCATAGGCCCAACATATAGCTTTGCCTATAACTTTTTCCTATAGGAAAAGTGTCAATTTTTCGCCACGTCTGTCTTTGAGCTGATGAGTGCTTTTGATTGATATCCATTTTAAGCAGTTTCGAAAATAAACTTTGGGGGAAAATAGGGAAAGTAGATTTCACCCCTTAGAAAGTAGGGTTTTGACCCCTTAGACTTCAATGCAAATGATGGTCTCTTTAGCCAGATTACTTTCCTCCTAGAGAAGAGTGTCTGTGCCGATTTTGAAGAAAATCGTAGGGGCCCCCTCTTAGGCCCAAAATATAGCTTTGCCTATAACTTTTTTTCCTATAGGAAAAGTGTCGATTTTTTTCGCCACGGGTTTCTTTGGGCTGATGAGTGCTTTCGATTGATACTCATTTCAAGCAGTTTAGAAAATAAACTTTGGGGGGGGGGGGGGGAAATGGGGAAAGTAGATTTCACCCCTTAGAAAGTAGGGTTTTGACCCCTTAGACTTCAATGCAAATGATGGTCTCTTCAGCCAGATTACTTTCCTCGTAGAGAAGAGTGTTTGTGCTGATTTTGAAGAAAATCGTAGCGGCCCCCTCTTAGGCCCAAAATATAGTTTTGCCTATAACTTTTTTCCTATAAAAAAGTTTCCATTTTTTCGCCACGGCTGTCTTTGGGGCTGATGAATGCTTTTGATTGATACCCATTTGAAGCAGTTTCGAAAATAAACTTTGTGGAAAATGGGGAAAGTATATTTTACCCCTTAGAAAGTAGAGTTTTTACCCCTTAGACTTCAATTCAAATGATGGTCTTTTCAGCCAGATTACTTGCCTCGTAGAGAAAAGTGTCTGTGCCGATTTTGAAGAAAATCGTAGGGGCCCCCTCATAGGCCCAAAATATAGTTTTGCCTATAACCTTCTTCCTATAGGAAAAGTGGTCAATTGTTTCGGCATGGCTTTCTTTGGTCTGATGAGTGCTTTCGATTGATACCCATTTCAAGCAGTTTTGAAAGTACACTATGGGGGGAAATTGGGGAAAGTAGATTTCACCCCTTAGAAAGTAGGGTTTTGACCCCTTGGACTTCAATGCAAATGATGGTCTCTTCAGCCAGATTACTTGCCTCATAGAGAAGAGTGTCTGTGCCGATTTTGAAGAAAATCGTAGGGGCCCCCTCGTAGGCCCAAAATATAGCTTTGCCTATAACTTTTTTTCCTATAGGAAAAGTGTCG
>JAXIVJ010010241.1:0-47985 GCA_036785665.1 Chirona hameri
GTCTTGTTTGTTGCGAGGAATTCGATTGTGCTTAAATAACGCCTGATCGTCAATGTCAACTTTTTAATTCATTTTAAATTGAATGTCGAATAGTAACTTCATAACTCCTTCTCGGTGTAAGGAAAGCCCGAAAATGTCTCAGTTTGCTTGATAATAATCAACGATCGCGCAATTATTGTAATACCAATGCGTTCCTATCTTCAAGACAAGTTCAAAGATATATAAGATCGCCGTGTAGGTCAAATTTGGAAAGGTGACCTTCCTTACGCCGTGACCTTGGCCTTAGGTCAAGGTCATCAAATGTCAGAAAAAGGTCATGCTGCAAAGCATTCAACGCTTCTTGACGATAACAACAAAATGACGCTTACCATGCCCTTTTAGCTTTATTCAGTCAAAAGTTATTAGCGAATAACTTATGTTTATATAAAGTAGCATGTGCAATGACACAATTTGAGATATTTGGAGGAAAATATCCATCAATTTTATTTTTGCACTTAATTGACACGTCCTTACACGTAAGAATAGCATAGCGAAAAATATAACCTAAGTCCGCAAAAGGGAAAAATGGGGATACCCTTTAGGTCATATGGAGGCTACTGGGGCCCGGAAGGCCCCCAGTGAAATTAGCCCCCCCCCCCATATTGGGTGACTGGATCTACCAGTGTTCGCCCCCTTCCCCCAGCTTGTTTTAGCCGCCTGGATCCGCCAATGAAACATTCACACAATCTCCACATCACCCCAGATCCCGCGGACTGACCTGTTCGCTGATGTTGTTCATGCCGCGCATCTTCTCCATGATCCTCGATCGCATCAGCTTCGGGTCGACGTTCTCCTGGCCGGCCGGCACGGTCACGCGATCGACGTCGGTGGTCACCTTCCTCACGCGCACCACCTGCTCGCGCTCCTCACGCTCCTCGCGCTGCCGCCGGCTGTCGGTGGTGTGCCGGATCTCCCCGTTGACGGCCGGGCTGCTGGCTGTGACCATGGTGCGGGGTTCGCCGGTCGTCACCGAGCTGCTGCCGTCGCCGCCTAGAGTGGGTGTGTCCCAGGGAGGAATGCGCATCTGAAGAGGTGCTGATTCTGAGCTGAGCGAGTGCAGAGACATCGAGACTGGCGACAGAGCCAGCTCGCGTCCGGCCGACGGCGGCGAGTCGGGGTCGGTCGTCAGCGAGGAGAGGTCATCCGCCGAGTGGCGCAGCGCAGCCTCCGAGAAGAACTCTGGCAGCGGCGGCTCGTCGCACGTCGACGCCGACGCGGAGGGTGGCGGCAGCGAGCCGGGCGGCGACGGCGTCAGCGACGGCGCCTGCTTGCTCTTGGAGCGCCGGAACAGCTGCAGGCCCTTGAGGCGGCGCTTGCTCTCGTCTTTCTTTTTCTCCTTGGTCGGCATCATGGACGGGGCGTCGCCGCCGGCGGTGATGGGCCGAGTCGTGGCGGCGGGGCGCGGCGCCCGAGTCTCGGCGCGAGTTCGGATGCGCCGCCGAATCGGTCGTCTCACGGGTCGCAGTGCGGGTCGCCGGTCGGGTCTCCGGCTTGTGGCCTGGAACAGAGCGGCGTGCTGCGGTGATGGGGGCGTGACAATAGAGATAAGAAACACCACCTGCACGAAGCGGCACGCTGGTTCCTATGGCCCAGAGGCTTGTGGTTCCCAGACCGGTCACTCGGCCGACCCGCAGCCAGCTGGAGCCGGAGTCCTCCGATCCGTCTCTAACGCTCGCTTGTCGGTCGCAGCAAGCCACTGCCAAGCAAACACAGCACAACTCGCCGCAATTAATAAACAACCGGTATAACCCACAGGACACCCCGCCCAACAACTCACCCAATGACCCGTCCAGTGCCCCGTCGAATGACCCGTCAACTCCCTTGGCGACCTAAAGTAGCCCACGCGGCAGTGAAAAGTAACCCTCTCTGTGACCCACCTAGCAGCTCGCCAGCCCACCACCCACTCGACCACCGTACGCGGCTGGCGAGCAGCTACTGCAGCCACCAGACACACACTTCATACATACACACACCTCTGTTGCTGCAGACGGCCCCCATCTGCCCTGGGGCGGTCTGGGGGCGGGGCGGACGGCTCTGACCCCTGTGAGTCAGCGGGGCGCTGGCGGGCGTCCAGCTCCAACCGCAGTTGCGCCGGCGGCAGCCACGGATCCGTCACTCAGGGGCCGGACCAGAGCGGGACCAGGGCGGCACCAGATCGCACCAGAGCGACACGGGGCGCGACCAGGCCAGCTCGCCGAGTGACGCCGAGTGAGAGAGCAGCGAATCGTCGCCCTGGCAGTCGGTGTGTGGACTTGGCTGATAATCGCGCCGCGCTCCCGATGACCTCATGGCATGGAGCCGACTGTGCAGCAATGACAGGCGCGCGAGGGGTAGGGAGAGGAGGCGGAGGCGGAGGTCGGCTCAAGGCTCGCGGCTCGCAGCTCTGACCATGGGACGAGCCGCTGCGCCGCGGGATCCGCCGGCAGGGTCGTAACGAAGCCTCGGAGGGTCGTAACGGAATCAGAGGGTCGTAACGGAGTCGTAAAGAGACCGTCTCGTGACCGCCGCGCCGGGCCGGAACTTCCCTGGGAGCGGTAATAACAGAGTGGAGTGACCGCCGCGATGTGGCCTTGGTGCGAACACGGACGTTCATGAGGGTATGGCGTGAAGGCGCAGCTGACGGAGGCTGCGGTGGCTTCTGCGGCAGGAGGAGTCAGAGCGGAGACTGCGTTTGTCGGATTGATGTCATGAGTTGAAGTGGATCGATCCGTTTTGTGCAAACATTTCCTGCAGATGTCGACTGACATGCAGCGTGAGTCACTGATGCCTGCGGTCTACCGCTGCTCTACAGAAGCTCATCTCTGTCGGCAGTCCACCGCTTCCAGAAGCGGTGGATAAACAGCAGCACGGACGGTGTATTTCGGGGATTCTGCGAGTGGTGAGGCAGGCAGCTCTTCAGCACAAACTGCGCCGCCGCTCGACTATCATCTGCTCAACATCTGCTCGGCGCGGCTGGACGGGGTGACGTCACCCGGCAGAATGTGTGACGTCAGAGCGCTGGTGACCTGACCGGTCAGTAGATGGGTCACCTCACGCCGCGAGGAACTCGACACATTTCAGTCATTCCATGAAGTTATCAGCGTCCATGAAGTTATGTCCGTGGTATTTTTCATCTAAAAAGATGACGAATTATACAGGAATGTATCGGACACGCTGATAACGATATGGTGGCTCCTGCGACCTGTCTGATCCGTCACGGTGTCTGATGCGACCTGTCTGATCCGTCACGGTGTCTGATGCAACCTGCCTGATCCGTCACGATGTCTGATGCGACCTGTCTGATCCGTCACGGTGTCTGATGCGACCTGTCTGATCGGTCACGGTGTCTGATGCGATCTGTCTGATCCGTCACGGTGTCTGATGCGACCTGTCTGATCCGTCACGGTGTCTGATGCGACCTGTCTGATCCGTCACGATGTCTGATGCGACCTGTCTGATCCGTCACGGTGTCTGATGCGACCTGTCTGATCCGTCACAGTGTGGTCTACTTACACCGCTGATCCGTCGCACGGGCCCGAAAGACGGCTAAGCCATGGCTCGCTAAGCCTTCCGCCGCGCTTCCTAATGACATAAGCGCGGCATCGCAGACCAGCTGATCGTGTGCCCCGACTGCACACCACCAGTCATGGAGCGCGGCATCGCAGACCAGCTGGTCGTGTGCCCCGACTGCACGCCACCAGTCATGGAGCGCGGCATCGCAGACCAGCTGATGGTGTGCCCCGACTGCACGCCACCAGTCATGGAGCGCGGCATCGCAGACCAGCTGATGGTGTGCCCCGACTGCACGCCACCAGTCATGGAGCGCGGCATCGCAGACCAGCTGATGGTGTGCCCCGACTGCACGCCACCAGTCATGGAGCGCGGCATCGCAAACCAGCTGATGGTGTGCCCCCGACTGCACGCCACCAGTCATGGAGCGCGGCATCGCAGACCAGCTGATGGTGTGCCCCGACTGCACGCCACCAGTCATGGAGCGCGGCATCGCAGACCAGCTGGTCGTGTGCCCCGACTGCACGCCACCAGCCAGGGGCATGTCGCCGTGTCGGCAGATCAACCATTCGCGAGCCGGTCATGTCGACAAACACAGCGAGCAGCTCCCGAGCAGCCGGCGGCGGCGGCGAAACGCAAACATCCCAGCGGGCGCAGCGCTGCCGACAGTAGCGCTGGGGTGACAGGTGACACGCTGCACGGGCCACTGGGGGTGTCAGGTGACACGCAGCACGGGCCACTGGGGTGTCAGGTGACACGCTGCACGGGCCGCTGGGGTGACAGGTGACACGCAGCACGGGCCACTGGGGGTGTCAGGTGACACGCAGCACGGGCCACTGGGGTGTCAGGTGTCACGCTGCACGGGCCACTGGGGTGTCAGGTGACACGTAGCACGGGCCACTGGGGTGACAGGTGACACGATGCACGGGCCACTGGGGTGTCAGGTGACACGCAGCACGGGCCACTGGGGTGACAGGTGACACGCAGCACGGGCCGCTGGGGTGTCAGGTGTCACGCAGCACGGGCCACTGGGGTGTCAGGTGACACGCTGCACGGGCCACTGGGGGTGACAGGTGACACGCTGCACGGGCCGCTGGGGTGACAGGTGACACGCTGCACGGGCCACTGGGGTGTCAGGTGACACGCTGCACGGGCCACTGGGGGTGTCAGGTGACATGTCATGTGACAGCGCGCCATGGGAGACCCGCGCGCGCGGCGCTGACGGTCGCCGGTGTCACATTCGTAGACCACCGGTGGTTAGCGAGGGATCGATTCGTCCCCATTCACCACCGGCACAGTGGTATCGCCCCATTCACCACCGGTACAGTGCAAGTCGCAAAATATACCTCATCCCCGGGTGGCTTTACGCAGCATTAGGGTCGCACTGCAGGCGCGTCGCCACGAAATTTTGAGTGTGTGGGGGAATTTAATGTTCTTATGAAAGAGCATGTCTCAGTGATGGTGACTTCATGGACAAAATCGTTGAGAAAGCTCTGTGGAAGGAGCAGGACCCAGTTGATTGTTGCGATGTGGATGCGGTCGCTAAAGCCGCGAAAGAATGCGCCTTGCGCGGTTATTTCACTCTTAACGCCTCGGGCAGACTTCTTAGCCCGTTCGCCGGCACTGTTATTTTTCCGGTTCTTGACATATTTCTCACTATGCACAGCGCCCCACAAACCAAAACATATCCTCAGTTGTAAAGATGCTGTTCACCCTTGACATGAATGCACTTCAGGTTGTCAAAGATGTTTTGTTACATACAAAAATTACACCTATATAGACACGATGTATCAGCCAAATTCTGGTCTGACGCAGGATTCTATGTCAGATGTCAGTGGCGTACCGAGTATACGGTCATTCAGGGCATGACCTGGTCCTTTGGACCCGAGGCGCCAATGCAAAGCCTCCGATCAGTCCCTCCGATCAGTGACGGCGCCCCCTCCGGCCAGCAGTGGCGGTGCCACTCCGGCCAGTGAGGACGCTCTCCCGGCCAGTGACGGCGCTCTTGCGGCCAGTGACGGCGCCTCCGGCCAGTGAGGACGCTCTCCCGGCCAGTGACGGCGCTCTTGCGGCCAGTGACGGCGCCTCCGGCCAGTGAGGACGCTCCCTGCCATAAACGGCGCCTCTCCGGCACGTGACAGCGCCCCTCCGGCCAGTGACGGCGCCCCTCCGGCCAGTGAAGGCGCCCCTCCGGCGAGCGACGGCGCCTCTTCGACCAGTGACGGCCCCATCCGGCCAGTGACGGTGCCCCTCAGGCGAGTGACGGCGCCCCTCCGGCCAGTGACGGCGCCCCTCCGACCAGTGACGGTGCCCCTCCCGCCAGTGACCACGCCCCTCCGGCTCGTGACGGCGCGCCTCCGGCCAGTCACGGCGTCCCCACCGGCTAGCGACGGAGCCCCTCCAGTTAGTGACGGCGCCCTTCCGTCCGTCCGTAGGCGCCCCCTGCAACATTTTCGCCAATATTGGTGGCGCCCCCCTGCCCCCCCCCCCCCCCTCCCCCCCCCCCCCCCGATCGGGTGGCGCCCCTCAAGGCTGTATCAAGGATGTATCCAATTTGTGTCGTCCCAAAAATTCTGCCCTGCATCTTTTTGAGCGATGACAAAAATATTTTGCAAATAATGTAGATTCTTAGCCTAAATAACTTAAAGGGAATGTTTCACCTTTGTATTGGTTTTGAACTGAGATAGCCATTATATTTGGCCGTTATTGAAATGTTGAAAATGCTAAGGTCATTTTCCCCAAAACGTATCCGTTTTTAAGCAATTCAAATTATAGTTTGCAATATGAGGTCTAGGCTAGTGCCGCCGCTGATTGGCTGACAGCGACTTTTTCAGCCAATCCCACTTTCTCAGCCAATCAGCGGCGGTCTATAGCTCAATAATGACGTCATCATACCAAATTTAAGAACATAATTTATATAAAGTTAAGTGACTTTAGATAGAAAATTATCACCATCGTTTTCAGCAGCACTTGATTCATATTTTCGACTACAACCAACGTATATTTGATAACTTTCAGAAAGTGAAACATTCCCTTTAAGGTTTGGATCGCGGTTGTAGCGGAGCGGCCAGCCCCCCCCCCAATTTTTTAGAGTGGGGGGCCGGGCCCCTGCTGCCCCCCCCCCCCCCCCCGGTGGCGACGCCCCTGGGTCGGAGTGATAACATCGAGTCGTAATTGGATTTTGTGCTGGGTTCGGTCAAATGGAAAGGCGAAGCTCAACATCCCTTGCATCAATCGCAGCAGCTAATGATATCGACACTCCAGAATGTACACTACAATGCATTAGTTTATTTCATTGCACTTGAAATGTCATAAGCCACTGATCAGCTACTTTCTAAGTGTCTCTGAACGTCGATTCACATGGAACCTTGTCTTCGAGAAACAATAAGAGAACGGACAAAAACTAAATAAAACGCAGCAATGAATAAGTCGAACAAATACGCAACGAGACTATATTAGGCAAAATGGGAAAATGGGATATTGCTACCTCCGGAAGATTTCTAAAAAGCAACTTAAATGAATGGTGGGATCAACAATCGTGTATGCTCAAGGTCAAACTTGCTCCTGCAGCACCTAAAGCAGGATATCGGCATTTTTATTATTTCTGATTCCAAAACGTTGGTCCCAGCTGTGTTCAGTACTAGATTCATGATGGCCCCTCTCATCCAGTTTGACTGTGAAATTGGCGCCCGCCCAAAGCCGAAGCGTCCGAATTCGCCGAGACTTGACCTTGACAAGTCTATCTGTGTTACAAGATATTGGTCACAAATCTCCTACGGCCCCAAAGTCGAGCCATAGCCATTCTTGCTGTTTTATTCATGTTGTATTATGAAGAGGCTATGGTTGTTGAAAATATAATTAACTGTATACGCATTTTAATTTTAAAGTGCACTGACGGAATAGTGATGTTGAGTTTGCAAATTCAAAAGCAAATCATAGTTCACAAATAAGTGATTCTAAATAGTGATAAGGCGACTCCAATTTTACGAATCTGTGCCAATCATGAGTGGTGCAAATTTATTTTTTGAACTAATGGGGTAGGGGAGGAGTTTCGGGAACCACATTTTGCAGGTGAAATCAGACACGCTTAATCTACCGATATACACAAGAACTCCATATTGGCCTGCGAGGTGGCAATATCCCTTTAATGAAGGGTCTAAAATCGTCGAAACGTGAACGATTGATCCTCACTTCTAAGTTTGGCGTTCCCTAACATGCTCCAGTTCTCATTTGACACGCCGAGAGTGGACACCGAACATTATGTGAGGCTATAGCGCGTGTTACCACCATCAATGCATCTCCAGCTCAGGCGATATCCCGAAACCCTGGGAGTAAAACTTAGGCACGTGACTCCCCACGAACCGTGTAACAGAGCCTTTTTATGATACGGAGCCGGAATCAGAGGGATACGGAGCCGGAATCAGAGGGATACGGAGCCGGAATCAGAGGGATACGGAGCCGGAATCAGAGGGATGCGGAGCCGGAATCAGAGGATACGGAGCCGGAATCAGAGGGATACGGAGCCGGAATCAGAGGGATACGGAGCCGGAATCAGAGGGATACGGAGCCGGAATCAGAGGGATACGGAGCCGGAATCAGAGGGGATGCGGAGCCGGAATCAGAGGGATGCGGAGCCGGAATCAGAGGGATACGGAGCCGCAATCAGAGGGATACGGAGCCGGAATCAGAGGGATACGGAGCCGGAATCAGAGGGATACGGAACCGCAATCAGAGGGATACGGAGCCGGAATCAGAGGGATACGGAGCCGGAACCAGAGGGATGCGGAGCCGGAATCAGAGGGATACGGAGCCGGAATCAGAGGGATACGGAGCCGGAATCAGAGGGATGCGGAGCCGGAATCAGAGGGATGCGGAGCCGGAATCAGAGGGATACGGAGCCGCAATCAGAGGGATACGGAGCCGGAATCAGAGGGATACGGAGCCGGAATCAGAGGGTTCAGAGCGAAGTTAAGAACAAAAATGTAAACATGCACGCTCACCCAGTGGCGTACCCAGGATTCACTCCAGGAGGGGGCAATTTTTGCTCGGGGGGCATAAGGTACCCCCACCAAAAAAAACTCCCCAGATTTGGTCCACTATAGTTTTAGAGGGGCATATTTTTTAAACAAAATTACCTCTATAAAAAAACGATTTTTTTTCGACCAAAGGGGGCACGTACGGACCTTCAGAGGGGCAGATCTGGTGTACACATTATAATGCACCTCACATGGTGCTGATTGACCCGGAGACAACGCCATCATTTGTACGCAGAACCGGCGAACAAATTCACACGTCCCGGCTGCTGGCGATGTTACGGGTTTCTGCCCTGAAAGGAAATGCACTCTTTTGCAGTTGTATGAGCTTTACTCACGTTTAAGACATATAATAGGGATTTCAATGCTCATTTAGTCCATTATTTCAGCAATTATCAGCATTAAGATTTTGGCGTTTTCGAGACTTGTATCAGATAACGAGTACTCGATCGGCATTACTGTCCACCACCTTTATCTTAGAATCTGCATCAAATCAATTTGAGAGTTTTTGAATTATCTGCGAGTCCTACACTGGATCACAAAATTATTATGCAATTCAAAACTTACGGGACTCTTTATTACTACATACTGTTCGTTCAGGTTTTGTGGTTTTCTTATCTTTGGCCGGAAGCGTTGATAATTTGGTTTTGGCGTTTTGGCATGAAAATTCATGACAAATATCGAATTGTATGGGAAAAAACTAGGTGACTGCTGCTGTCGTTGGACACAACAAGTTAATGTTTTCAAATATTGCTTACTTTACCTGAAATATGCTATAAGTGAGGTGTTTGTATTAGCATAAAGGAGATGACTGGCTCTGCCTCAGCCGGTCCTGCAGAAAGTACGCGGTGACATCACTGGACACTTTGAAATGTTCTTACGTGCAGAAGAGGTCATTTCCAGAAAAAAATGTGGCTACAGTAGGACTTCTACCACTTTTATAAGTATGTTTTACTATGTAACTCAATTATTCTGGAAAAACGTATAATCCCTTTAACCCTATTCCCTGCGGGGGGGAGATTCTGCCCCTCCCGATGGTTTTCACATGCCGCTTCTAAACCCTTAGACTTTGCCGACGCCGACTAAACCGCTTCTAACTAAACCGTCCTGAAACTTTGTGACTTTTACCAAAATTGAATGGCGCGTGTTGTGTACATTTTTTGGAAAAAAAATCAGTCCAGCAGAGGCAGTTCCAGGCTCCTGTTTTAGGGAGGGTGTTACGAATGCGGCTTTGCGTCGCATACTTCCTTCGTGGTTTGCAGTGCATTAAATGCGTCAGAAACAATTTCAATGCATTATGCATCATAGATACTGGGATTGTACATATTTTTTTGGGCAGAGGCGCACTCAAGATAAAAAAATGGAAGGCGATACCCACCTTCAAATTAGGTCCAACTTCAAATTAGTAAGATGATAAAAGCGTTGCGCGCATGGTGCCACCACGTTGTTTTCCTGGATCCGCCTATGCGCAATATATCAAATTTAACAAATTACAGCATATAATGCCCACATGTGACGTTCATGTCGTCCCGAACAATCACGAACAGCCCATATTTTTTTACAGAAAATCCCCCCATTTTACATTCCCTGAATACGCCTATGATTTTTTATTTTGTTTTTTGGCTTTTGATATATTAAATATCAGTACATTTGAAGCTCAAACACGTTTAGAGCATGCAAATCGGTCGAGCCACATGGCCATAATGGCCTTTAACCCTATTCCCTGCGGGGACAGATTCTGCCCCCCCGGTAGTTTTTCAATTGCTGCTTCTAAACCGTTAAGCCTAGCGTCCTGAAACTTTGTGCCTTTTCCCAAAATTGAATGGCGCGTGTTGTGTCAAAATTTTGAAAAAATCGGTCCAGCAGAGGCGGTTCTAGGCTCCTGTTTTGGGGAGGGTGTTACGAATGCGGTTTTGCGGCGCATATTTCCTTCGTAGTTTGCAGTGCAATAAATGCGTCAGAAACAATTCCAATGCAATATGCATCATAAATA
Source organism: Chirona hameri (assembly GCA_036785665.1). Taxonomy (NCBI): domain Eukaryota; kingdom Metazoa; phylum Arthropoda; class Thecostraca; order Balanomorpha; family Balanidae; genus Chirona; species Chirona hameri. Next base: position 10,555 of record JAXIVJ010010241.1, read on the forward strand.
CTGGGATTGTACATATTTTTGGGGCAGAGGTGCACTCAGGATAAACAAATGGGAGGCGATACCCACCCTTAAATTAGGTCCAACTTCAAATTAGTAAGATGACAAAAGCGTTACGCGCATGGTGCCCTCCCCAGTTTTTTCCTGGATCCGCCTATGCGGAATATATCAAATTTAACAAATTACAGCATATAATTCCCATATGTGACGTTCATGACGTCCCAAACAATCACGAACAGCACATTTGTTTTCTCTCAGAAAATTCCCCCCATTTTACATTCCCTGAATACGCCTATTTTTTTTTTGTCTTTTGATATATTAAAGATCAGTACATTTGAAGCTCAAAAATGTTTGGGGCATGCAAATCGGTCGAGCCACATGGCTGCAATGACCTTTCAAAAAACACCAAAAATTTCGGATTTTTTGCCCCCTGGCCCCCCATTTTTGAACAAAACAAAAATGTCGGGATCCAAAAAGAGAGATCTTGTCATGACGCATCGAGTGACGCTTTCCCCATCGAAATCGACCGAGTGGTTCTCGAGATCTCTGGGGGGGGGGAGCAGAATCTGCCCCCCCCGCAGGTTAACGTAATTCTGGCCGCCCGCTGGGAATAGGGTTAAAATACTTGCATATCTACTGCTACCTTGCACCTCTTTACTTATAACAATTAGTAGGCTATTTAAAGGCCGCCTGAGCTGCTGAAGCTTGCACCCGACGGAGCCGTCAGCTTCCGAAACCCGTTTCGGCGGTGGCTGAGCCAGGCTCAAAGTCCTGAGACACAGGATGTGCCTATCCTCTTACGATCCCGTGCCCAACCCACCGGGAGAGCTCCCATTGTAGCTTAGCTCTAAGCTCCAATGCCTCACCAACTAAGTATTGAGTGGCCTTCCCGGGCTTGCAATGATTTGACGAGGAAGGTTGCACTGAGAATGCATGCACATTGCACAATACTGAATAAAACTACGGCGTGCCTGCAAAGACGTTTCAAGGTATCGGAACTCCGCCATGCGTAACCAGTGGTTTTGATTCGCATCTCACGTTCCACATTTCCTCAGCGAGGCGTTTTCCTCGGCACTTATCAAGGAATGGAATGGTAACGCAGCTTATCAAGGAATGGAATGGTAACGCAGCAGCTGCATTCATGATGCGGCGAGGTATTCTGGAAAGCATTCAGTGATAGGGGCGTCGCCACGGGGGGGGGGGGGGGAAGGGGCAGCAGGGACCGCCCCCCCTCTAAAGAAGTGTGTGTGTGTGTGGTGGTGGGGGGGGGGGGGGGGGGGGGGGAGGCTGGCCCCCCGCTACAACTGTGATCCAAACCTTAAGGTATTTAGGTTAAGAATCTACATTATTTGCAAAATATTTTTGTCATCGCTCAAAACGATGCGGGGCAGAATTTTTGGGACGACACAAATTGATACAGCCTTGAAGGGCGCCACCCGATCGACAGGGGCGCCACCAATATTGGCGAAAATTTTGCAGGAGGAGGGGGGGGGGGGGGGGGGGGGGGGGGGTACGGACGGACGGAGGGGCGCCGTCACTGGCTGGAGGGGGTGCCGTCGCTAGCCGGAGGGGCGCCGTGACTGGCCGGAGGGGCGCCGTCACGGGCCGGAGAGGGGCAGTGACTAGTCGGATGGGCGCCGTCACTCGTCGGAGGGGCGCGGTCACTGACCGAAGGGGCGCCGTCATCACTAGCCGGAGGGGCACCGTCATTGGTCGGAGGGGCGCCGTCACTCGCCGGAGAGGCGTAGTCACTGGCCAGAGGGGCGCCTTCACTGGCCGGAGGAGCGCCATCACTGGTCGGAGGGGCGCCGTCACTGGTCGGATGGGCGCCTTCACTGGCCGGAGTGGCGCCATCACTGGTCGGAGGGGCGCTGTCACGTGCCGGAGAGGCGCCGTCTATGGCAGGGAGCATCCTCACTGGCCGGGGGCGCCGTCACTGGCCGCAAGAGCGCCGTCACTGGCGGCCGGGAGAGCGTCCTCACTGGCCGGAGGGGCGCCTTCACTGGCCGGAGGGGCGCCATCACTGGCCGGAGGGGCGCTGTCACTGGCCGGGAGAGCGTCCTCACTGGCCGGAGTGGCACCGCCACTGCTGGCCGGAGGGGGCGCTGTCACTGATGAGAGAGGCGCCAGTTTTGCATGGGCGCCTCGGGTCCAAAGGACCAGGTCATGCCCTGAATGACCGTATACTCGATACGCCACTGGCATCTGACATAGAACCCTGTACCAGACTAGAATTTGGCTGATACATTGTGTCCATATAGGTGTAATTGTTGTATGTAACAGAACATCTTTGACAACCTGAAGTTCATTCATGTCGAGGGTGAACAGCATCTTTACAACTGAGGATATGTTTTGGTTTGCGGGGTGCTGTAAATAGTGAGAAATATGTCAAGAACCGGAAAAAATAGCAGTGCCGGCGAACGGGCTGAGAAGTCTACCGAGGCGGTAAGGGTGAAATAACCGCGCCAGGCGCATTCTTTCGCGGCTTTAGCGACCGCATCCGACATCGCAACAATCAACTGGGTCCTGTTCCTTCCACAGAGCTTTCTCAACGATTTTGCCTATGAAGTCGCCATCACTGAGACATGCTCTTTCATAAGAACATTAACATTCCACCAGCGAACTTTGACTTTTGGGATTCCTGACGCATTCCTGGTAAGCTAAGGCGATGGAATGGAGTTGGTTTCAGGCTGCAGCGTAGTGTAGATAAAACTTAATGTGTCAAATGATTAATATCTGGAAGAAGGAAAAAGTCATGAAGGAAGAGTTCTGGTGATCCTCATTAAAATAGTTGAATGAAAATGAAGGAAGGGAAATAGAGTCGGCTCTTCTGAATGCGTGCGTACTAGTGTCTAGTGATGCCATTCGGTAACCAAAATTTTGGTATATCCAAAAAATTACAATACCGAATCGGTTATTGGTTGGTTAGAGAACAAATTTTAGGTATGTTTTGGTCAAACAAGTCAGCAATATGCATCAGACCGGCCACCTTTTTTTGCAAGAAGTTCGGCATGTTCTGCAGGTATCCAACTGGGAAATAAGAATGTCAGGCAATTAATTTGCATTCTGAGGTCATTCTTACAGCAACAACAAAATCGAGCCGTGATTCGATTTTTATCGAAAGTATATCGGTCTTTTGTTATGTCAGGTCCATTTTGAGGTCACCAGAGGTCATCAAGGGTCAGATTTTCCAGTTTTAGGACTTCGCTCCAGAAACCACCAGATGTCACAGGAACTATGATAGCTAGGAACAAACCGAAGAAATTAATGGAAAACTCTTGCAAAAATGCAATTGCTAAAGTGGCTCAAATTTTATATCAGGTCAATAGTGTTGGCTTCAGAGGTCATCAAAGATTAAAAAGGCTATTTTTGGCGAAGATGTTTTTTAAAAATAACATTTTACCTAATACAGATAGGGTAATAATTTTGACGTCATCGTGTTTTTCTCATCAAGGCGCTTCGAATCATATTCATGTTGACCAGGTTAGGTCAACATAGAAGTTTGATCCTAGGTCAAGGTCAAGTGGTGACCTAAGTAGGTCAAATTGTATATTAAGAGACGTGTCTCGATGAGACAAACACATTAGTACCAGTTTCACTTATCTATATTCATTCTATCGAGAGTTATATATACAAGAGTGTTAGTGACCTCGTATGACCTCGGGTGACCCTGTAGGGGTCACTGAACACAAATTGCACCTGGGTCATCATGAATGGCCTATGATAACATGATCCAGAAGATATTGGGATAATATCATGCGTATCCTCTGAATAGGAAGTATTTTAATATTTCCCCATTGACTTATAATGGGAGGTCACGAAATTGACCCGACCTTAGGTCACCGATATACAAATCCAAGATAAACGAATTGAACGAAAAATATCTATGGCCTTATGCAATCCTGTAAGTTTGAAACCGAACTGCTAACAACTGTGGCTGTGGTATGACCACACACTTTTTGGAGGTGGGTTCACGTGACCTGGCCAGGTGACTTGACCTGACATGACCCGAGGTAAACAATCAGACTATGTGGGTACTTGATGCCCAAACAGCTGTGCCAAATTTTGCGGCGCTGCGCACCGCCGTTTTCCCGCTATTCAGGAACAACCAGGGGAGGGGGGGGGGGGGGGGGGGTAAAGCAAAGGTCGTGCGCGTGAAGAATGGTCTCAGGACTAGAAATTTGTTATGTTTGGGGAGTGTGTAAAATACCTGCATATTATTTGGTTTTGATGCTGCTTTTCCGAGGCGCTGTTTCGACGCTAAACATCTGCCGCGCCGGGTACTGAGGTCATTCTTTTAAAAAATACAGCCACGGCTCGATTTCTTTTTATAAGAATGGCCTCTGATCATTAATACTATTAAGTATTATTGAGGTATTTCTTTCACTAAAAAATGCACCTTCATATGCAAAGTTACGCTTGCCAACCTCTTACACCAATATTGAAAGTCGGTCAAAAATCGATAATTTTCGGGTTGGGAAAAATCGGTTTGGTTTTCGGTCAGCATAGCTACAATGAAATTGGTATCGGTTTGGTCAAGTTTCAGGAATTTTCTGAAAATGACATCACTAGTGCGTACCATAATGTTGATTGTTGACCGGAAAATATGGACTTATGGGTCCTGCCCCCCCCCCCCCTCACTCAAAATTTTGTGGCGACGCGCTTGTTCAGTGAATCCCTGAAACACTCGGGAACAACTCTGAGGCAAGTCTGGAGACGCGTGTAGTTTGAGTAAGTCCAGTAGTAAGTGTAGTAGTAGTAGTAGTAGTAGTAGAGCAAGTGTACAGACTGGTTATTGATTCGACTCCGATTGAATCGATTGGAATCGTTCAATTAAAATTCCTTGAATACAAAATAATCGATTTACCACCAGATCTTTTGATTCATGAATCGTAATTGAATCAAAACCCGCATGGAATCAAGGTTGGTTGAATCAAAAGATTTAACGATTCTTAGCGATTCAAGTGCACATGTTAAATTGTGCAAATACATGCAGTCCCAGTAGCTACATTCATTTATTCTGAAATGTTATTGCTGTAACAATGTTTTAATGATCATAGGTATATATGTTTGCTTTAGTTTTTATTGATTTGACATAAATTCAACATATATATGTAAATATTGAATCAAACGTGAATCGATTTTTTTAATTTTAATTCTTTGAATTGGAAAGAATCAAAACCCAAAAATGTATCCATGAATCGAACGGTGATTGATTGATTCAGGTTCCAAAATGAATCGTGATTGAATCACTCCAAAAAGTTGAATCAATAACCACTCACCAGTCTGTAAGTGTAGTCCAGTAGTGGGGTAGCAGAGTAAGCTTGAGCAAGAGATACAAGTTTGTAGGTTTAAATAGCTGTATTACTTCAATAAACTGCGATCAATTGCATAGAATAATGAGTCAATGACATATTTTGCCAACGATTGAACAGCTGTAAAATTTGGATTCAATTCAGTTCCATTGCAGCTGGCGAGGATCGCCGTCGGTATTGCCGGTTAGATGCATAATACGTTTGATAAGTAACACCAATGTAATGTCTATAGTTAAGACTATTCTTTGGTTGTCAAATTCATGTATACATATTTATGTTTATGTAGCTAAAATGTTCATTCGCTGCAAGGGAATATAATCCTACCTCAAAATGCTAATGGTAGCATTACCATTTTAAAATAATAATTTTATTTGTACAACGGAATGCTATCAAGTAACTAAGCACACAAATATATCTTAACGTACCAAAAATTGTCTGCCTCATAATGCTATTTATGTGGTTATAAAATATTTTCAAATAATAATTTAGTTTACACAACAGAACACTGTACATCTACTAAACACAACACAAAATATATTCACCATAAGTTGAGGCTTTAGAAAGCAGCACGAAACGGCATTGTCCAATATTTAGTTGCTTTTTTTTATTGTCACTGAAAGCAACTTAACCGTTGTTTAGGTAGGTATAGGTAGACAAGCAATGTTCTTTAAATACTCTTAAATATAGGACACCATTTTCGAACTATTAATATTGCACATACACCCATTTCATATGAAACAAACTTATGAATGACAAAAGCAGGAGTCCCGAGGCATCTAATCGGTGTTCATGTATGTAACCGTCTGATCAAACTTCTTTCGAACCAGACTAAAAACATCGAAGCTAAGCGTCGAAATCCTGTCAAGATTCCGTCCCTGTTACATATATCCACTCAGCGCTGCTGAGTACCTCGCGGTGAACGAAACCTGCTGAAAGGCTCTGCCCGGTTTCAGCCAAAAATGCCCACTGCAGCAGCTTACCGAATGACCGAATGACATGCCGCCTGCACAGACAGCGCACCTCGGTTTGAACAGTCCATTTGATAAGATCGCGTGGCATTATACTGGTTAGGCGGGATTCACTCTGTGATGTCACAGTCAATGATTTGGCTGGGTCGAGTGGGCGTGAGAATTCCAGGAAACTCGCCACGAAAAGTCCCGAATTCAAACAAGCGGGCTTTGAGCGATATACTACTCGGAACAGATCGCCCCTTCTTGGTACGGCGTTGATAACAATTGGATAGAGATCGCTGCACCATACGAGGCTTCTGTAAACTGTTAAAATCAATAAACGAAAGGTCCCTTTTGAGCATCATGAAACATCATGAGCATCATGCAACAATGTGCAACGACCATTGCAGTACAGCTCATTCGGCTGTTCTGTTTTGCACACCGTACGTTAGCTGAAATAGCTTGGCACTACTCAGCCAGTCCAGTTAAAAGTGCAAACATTTATGAAATTTCTCCGCTGATATAACTTTATTAGTAAATAATGACCAAGCTCAATATAAAAGTTCGATTACCGATTGTGGCATATTGGCCCACAAATATCCGGGACAATCATCTGTACGGTACAATATATCAATATATCCAGCCCAAATTACAATATAGTACGGTACGGTACAATATAGAAATATACCCAGCCCAAATTACACAATAGTACGGTACGGTACAATATAGAAATATACCCAGCCCAAATTACAATATAGTACGGTACGGTACAATATAGTAATATACCCAGCCCAAATTACAACATGCTGCTAAACTAAGTACTTCTATTAATACTTTTCATCCGGTATGTCAGCAAGTCAAAAGGAAGAGGCAACCAGAATGAAAATTACCATTAAATTGACAATCACCATCGTCATTGTCAGTACCACCACATAAGCCGTTTGCCGCCACAGAAGCCGCTGAACTCGAAATCAGGAGTTGAGTTTCCCATACAGCAGCTGCGGTCATTAACACACCAACATTAGTCCCCCCCCCATCCCACACTAATATGGATACCAGCAGGAAACGCCGTCTTGAGTTTTTGTGTAATGCATGTCTTATCGCCGATCAAGATAAAATAGCAGAACGCTTCCCTCCCACGAATCTTTCTGACTACATCCTGTACAGTAATGTAAAATATGCACTGTGTACCTCTACGCTGGTAATCAAACCGGTGATGCATTTACCACCCAACATTATGAGGTGGATTTGAGTAGTGTGGCGTATTGAGTTTTCACCCCCGAAGTTATGATAGAATTCAGTCTACCTCAGAGGTCGTTACAGTTCGATACTCTCATTTTCTAAGATGTATTGATTTCGCAGAACTGTTCGACTTGTGATTTGCGACGGCTCCTTTTACTGCATTTAAAGCGTTCTGAGGCGTCTGATGCGAGAGACAATGCAACTTTCGAAGAGAATGTGTCTGGTGGAACCGGTTTTCTAATTGGTGATCTCTTCTAGTATCAAATACACCGCTTTTTAATTTTAATAGACATAAAACAAACATATGGGGCCTCCAAGAACGAAGCTTTTACATTCAGAGTTTTATTTTGTAATCAATGCCATAATCGATGGTTCACTGAAAACGAAAACGTTACTAGCATTTTATGTCGCTTGCGAATGTAAAAATAGTAACGAATCCGGGAGCGAGTAGCCAATTAGATGGTGCTAATTGGTTGTCTATCGTGTCTTAAGCAGAAAGGAGCTCAAACAAACCACATTCCAAGAATGTTATTGGTTAACGCCAATGGCATACTTACGATTCTTTAGTGATGATATTCCACAAATTCGCAGGGGGCATAGAATACCAGATTGAGACTAGCTCTTCGTCCCAACTTTTCCGAGAAACAAATGCCGCTCAACAGAGGAGTAAGTTATGCCATTAAAATCGTCAAGGATTTTTTTTTAGTATCAGAATAAAAACGTCTTCGATTTTGTACTTGAAACCATTACGACGTGGGTTTCATACGAAAACATATATAACATCTGCTTGATCAGATACATGCCTGCTACTTTCATTTGTATGATAAATGACAATACTTGATCGCAATAAAAACTCTAGCTCAGCTATGCTGCATCGAACTGGTCATGCCATTATATAACAAACCAATTAGCACTGTAATTACGGGTAATTACAGGTAATTATAATGAGCCATGTGTCCAGGATGTCCCGCAGTGCGCGAAGCTGGGTTTGCGCTGTGGTTTGCTGCACCCATGTCGGAAATACAAAGTCGAATTTTCCATTTGTAATATGCCGAACACGGGAGTGTGCGGCAGTGATCATATCCGATGATTATATCCGACAGCACTTCAATACAAATGAAGCGGCGCTTCAATCAGGCCAATTCTGCTGATACCTGGTCGCTCGCGGCGTGGGTCTATTATAATCATGTAGGCAAATCACTACTCTTTCAGCTTACATATATCGCCAAAATTTAGACGGTTTCATTCACGCTTTTGTCACTGTCACGCTACACCAAAGTAAATGACGACACAAATAATTACTGATCGCCTTAATGTGACGACAGTCTAGCTCACCTACGACAGTGGCATTCATGTGACAGTGACACTGTTACACTGTTGCAGCACAACTAAAAGATAACCACTCGTTAAGCCTCACCATAAGTCCAACCATGCATTGAGAATAACTACTAAGCACTGGCAGCGAACTTCACCGCCCACATGGTGATACAATGGCATCGAGTATAGAGTATAGTGTCCCTAAAGAATCAGAAGAATGCCAGGCACTTGATCTACGGCCAGTTGTAATGCATTCACGATTTACAAGCGTCGGTTTATTCTGGACACACGTGCTGTACACACATTCAGGCATGGAGTATGAGCACCCAAAATAACAGCGAGCCTCGTGCTGTAGTAAGACGGTCACGACAAGACGAGGCGCGGAGCGGTTCGTTCCAGGAAGCAGAGAGCTTCAGGTGTGGAGCTGGCAGTCCTATTTGTGATATCTTTGCCGGCTCGAAATGCAAGCTTCATTCCCACGCTGCATGGCACGTCAACTAAGTGATAAGAAATGTCATCTTTCCAAACGTGAGCAGTGTATTGTTTAAGTACCGAGTATGTTCAGTTTGATTCCTATTCAGTGCACACCATTGTATTATGAGTCTCGTGGTCGCATATCCTGCATATTTCAGCCATATTCCTCTCGACAGTGACTGACTTCTGATTGACGTGCATGAAACTGCTCAATTTTTATGTGTTTCCCCGGCAGGCTTCATATTCATAACGCTAATGCCATGCATACCTTAACCTGGATGTGAATCTTTTGAGCTGATAGCTGAAAAGTGCATCTCATTAGTTTGACAATGAAGCTCTAGGGTCGAATTCTTTTCATTGTACAATGGTAGGCATGTAAAATATGCGCCTGGCCTATTTTTGTTTAGAGAAGACAAAAAGGCTAACAGTTACCGCGACAAAATTATCAGATCAACGATAAAATTGAACAGATAAACTCAACCATATTATTGAAGAGTAAAGAGGGGCATAACGCATCTCCTTATAAACAATTGTCCAGCTTGCATATGTTGTTTTGATCGAACTACACAATACGACACCGTTGTCACTGGCGGAGCTGCGGGCCGTTGTGTTTGGGATGAGTGCCTCGCCGGCCTGCGGTGACGACGGCATCAGCATACGAATGATTCGTGCCTGCTTTGACTCGGTTGGGTTGGTGCTCCTGCATTTGGTCAACTCTAGAATAACCCAGTCCGACGTTCCTGAATCCTGGAAACATTCCCTAGTCCATCTTATTCACAAATCCGGCAATCTTTCTGACCCATCCAACTTCCGTCCTATATCCATTGTTCCAGTCATAGCCAAAATCGTAGCGCGCGCTGTACACCAGCAGCGCTACAAAAAAATATCTTCCAGTCAGCACGGTTTCCGGCCTCGTCACTCGACTGAAACCGCACTGACCTCAATTTCCGACCAAATCCTATCTGCCTTTGACCACGGAGAAGTTTCCCTGCTCTGCCTGCTGGACTTGAGCAAATGTTTCGAAGTGATAGATCATTCAAAACTCCTTTCAAAATTATCACTTCACGGAATTGACACATCTTCTGTGAAAAAAATAGGCTCTCTGCCTATTTGCGCAACCACACCCAGAGTGTCAGCCTCACTGACGGTCTGGGTGGAGTCAAAACTTCCCTCCCTCTGCCAAACAGCATCGGTGTGTTTCAAGGCTCATCTCTAGGCCCTCTCCTCTACTGCGTCTTCGCATACGATCTCAGTCTGTTTGCCGAGGACGCAGTGTTTGTCCAATATGCTGACGACACCCAAATTTTGGTCAGCGGCAAAAAATCTGATATTCATAAAGTCGTCACTCGCATGGAGGGTGCTTTAGCCTCGCTCGATAACTGGTTTCAAGCAAATGGACTGAAAGTAAATGCCGCCAAGACCCAACTGATGCTTCTGGGCAGCTCTCAAAATCTGCGCACTGTACATGACATCAAAGTAAAATTCCGCGATCAGGATTTAATCCCCATTTCAGAAGCCAAAAACCTAGGTCTCACCTTTGACCGCTCGTTATGCTGGGACCGCCATGTCTCTACCGTAACACAGCGCTGCTTCGGAGTTTTGACTGGTCTATCGCATCTGAGGGGGCACCTGCCAACGGCCGAGCTCTCCGCGCTGATCAATGCCCTGGTTTTCTCGCAGATCCGGTACTGTATCTCGGTATACGGTAACGGCAAGAACGGAAACTTCTGTCGGCTTCAGAAAATCATAAACTATGCTGCTAGAGTATTTTTTGGCCGACGGAAGTACGACCATGTATCGGATCGGCTGGGGAAGCTGGGGTGGCTGGGCGCGGAGGAGGGCATGGCCACTTACCACACACTGTGCCTCACGCGCAGTGTTTTGAAGAAAAAAAGTGTTTTGGAGTGGAAAATGACTCCTAGGTGAATTATTTTTCACCTCACTGGAAACGGCAAAAGTCGCGTTTTAGCCTCGCGAAAATTAAATGAGTGGCTTATGCCCAGGCAGCTAGACTATTATCATCTCAGAACTAAAAGATGAATTCAATTTCATTCAAATTCCTGGTTTTTCAGCAAAAATGTAGTTACCAGTAACACAAAGTACGCAATATTGCGAGAAATGTTCACAGTATTCTGGTATCTGGCTCATGAAATCATGTTTTTAGGCCTGATGGTATACGTGTCATAATTTAGTAGCCTCGTAAAAAGTGAGGCGAAAACGAGGTCGATTGACACCCTGTTAGATCTTAATTTCAATGACGGAAATTAATAAACGGCAAAGGAAACTAATTATGTCACTAAATAAAGCAATCATTTGTGTACATTTTCGGAAAGTTTCGTGCATTTTCATCCATTCGTTTGAATGTCATGCCAAATTATGCTAACCCTTGTATTTTTTCACTATTTTCGCGCTGCCTTTTTCAGACTGTGTTGTTGGTAATCTTTTGCATTTTTCCCAAACGAAAAGACAAGTAATACAGCCGTTTATATCTAAAATAATACAAAATCATCTACTGGTTATGGAAGAATACTCTTCTTCTGTGAAAATTAGTAAACTTCTCAAAAAGACATTAAAGTTTACTGCCACTTTTGACATGATGTGATGGCCAAAAGGACGAGTGTCCATTGGACACCCTGCACATATCTGAGCACTAATGAAAAAATACAACATGTTACAAAATATATTAGTTGTTTTCGACTGAATTGATGAATTGTCTTATCAAAAACCTAGTTTTGTATCATTCCATGGTATTTCAGTGCCAAAATTGTCGAAGAAGTGCCAACCTGTTCGGCCAAAGGACCTCGCAATCCACCTCGCGATTTTGTTAGACCTATAAATTAGCATCGCTTTGCTTTCCTTGTCCTGAATTGACACATCTGACGCATCGTTTACAAATACTGGCGCAGTTAATATGTTTGAGTCTTCATGGGGGGATGAGACGCTTGAGCCCAACGAGGCTATGCGCCCTAACCCAACAAGTCTTCATGGGAGGAGACAGAACCTAGGATATTTTTTTTTATGAAGCAGTGTTGGAGTTGGAAAGTCCTGTAAGAATTTATGCATTCCTACATTTTTTTTAGGAAGCTTTTAGCTGTTTTGCATACCTTGACCTTAAAGGGAGTGTGCCTACTGTTTTGGAATGTCAAAAAATATTTTTCATACGGTAAGTAGCTGTTGATTTGATTGTTGTATATGATGAAATTCACATCTGGAGCCCCTGTAGTTGAATTTTCACTTACATTGTTTTTTGTTTATTTTTTGTTTCGATATCTATAAAACGATCGCCACTATGGTGATGTTAAGTAAAACGGCGCACATAAGACAATACAATTACGGTCACATCATGCAAGATAGAAAGACGAGTTTTGCACAGCACGTTCTTGCCACTGTGAACTTTATCATGTGCAAGTTTCGTAGCTCTAAATTGATATCTTCTTCAAAAAATGGCCATCGGCCATCATCGAAACGGCCACCATCGAAAAACATGATGGCCGTCCAGTTTCTGTTCGGCTGCTGCTATCAGCGTGCACGAGCTGTTTTGTTGAATTGCTATTGGCCGGCGCTAACGATGTGCTAGCAGTTTAATCGATAGTTGCAGTGCTTCTAGTAGCGGAAGCCCTCTGGAGTCTACCCGATAACTTTTTGCTCCCAAGCAAATTCCTGGAGTCTTTTAATATCTCAGCAACTAGGGTGAATCTGGAGAAATGAAGTAATGGTTCAATTCAGAAAATTGTGTTCTATAGACCAGTGTCAATAACCCCAACTAAGCGATGTGAGTAGGCACACTCCCTTTAAGTAGTACTTTGAAAGCAATACATGTTAACAAAAGATTGTTTGAAGTCAAAGATTCATTAAATGAGTGAGCTCATCATCAGTTTGTCCATTTCCAAATTATTTTATCATGGTTTCTCAAATTATTTTCAACCTAGCCACCCCCAACCTAGCTTGGACATAATCTGGTATTTCTTAGGAAGCACGGTGTTGGACTGCCCTGTACAAATAAATGTGTTTCTTACAAATATTTGTTAATAGCTTTCAGTTATTTTTCATGCGTTAATATTTTTGTTGTTGTTGCAATCTGAAAATAATGTGTGAACAAAAGGCTGTTTAGAGTCAGATAAGTATTTGATGAGCGAGCACATAGCCAGTGTGTGTCCAAATATATTAATTGTGGTAGAGGTAGGCCATAGAGTAAAGTGTAAACTGCTGTAACCCCGGACACATCTTAACATCAGACTTTTCATGCTATCAAATCAGAATGTAAACAATACTGAGGCACTGAAGCACAGTGAGTCAGTATCGTCTGCATTCTGATTTCTGATAGCATGTAAAATCCAAGGTTAGGACATATACCTTACCTTACCTTATTGTCATCAGGATATATGGCCTGCCGGAGTCAGGGCCCGTTCTCGCCGAGCTCAATGGTTGAAGCCTATCTCAATCTGAGTCTGGAAGGAAGTACCAAATGGCTTCCCAGTGTTGATCAAGTCTGTTTTTGAAGACGTTGAGAGACATGTCCGAAGATTGGCAGACCCTATCTCAATATAATGTCAAAATATTTTATATTAATTAATTAATAGTATTTGTAACAAATCGAAGAATTACCTTCAGACAATAAAATCAAGGTAATATTTTAATTGCATGTTCTTTCCGTTACTGTGCTTAACATGTCTTTTTGTTTCATCTGTATGGTGCTTTAAGAATGGCCAACTGGTTACATTTTTAAATGTTTATACTGTTGTCATCGTTCAAAATATTCATATCAATGCTATGACAATTGGATTGTTGTAATTTAGTTTTGCAACCACACATTTGAAGTTACATAATTTATGTTATATCACAATTTACAAGCAATACATAATGTTTCAGAGATTTTCATATTGGAAGTGAAATCTGTGGTAGAATTTTGAAGGGATTGTTATTGAAGCAGAAGGGTCCAATTCATTTTGATTGAATAATACCCTGCACTGCATTGTACTGCACTGCATGTTATGAGTACTGATCATAGGTTAGATACAATGACCCTGGAAATTGTATTGATGTTGAGATGGATACATTTATTGATTAATAACTATGAAAAATCAAGAGGAAATACATTTTTGATCAATGATGAGGCAATGTGAGGACATTAGGAAACAGATATTGTTTATGGTTGGGTGGAGTGTGCAAATTGAGTGTCCTCCAAAATACAATTATTTAGTAGTGTCATCTCGTTCATTTGAAGAAAATCATAGGATATTCTTTAATATGGGTAGGACAATGTAGTATTTTATGCATTGGATCTTCAACACTTGTGGAGATTATATATAAAGTATAGATTATAGTTCATATTTATATTGGAAATTGCATTTGTCGATTAAAAAAAAACTTCCAAAAATAAAATGACTCATAAACAAAAATCCATTCGACCTCGTTTTCACCTCATGAACAAAGCTGAAACTACCTCGGAGACACCCTGCCGAATATCGATTTCAGAACACTGCTGACGCACAAGGTGTGTTGCTGCGGCAAGCCTGAACAGCTGGCTGCGTGTCTGTCCACCGTGGCAGAGGCCCGCGCTACCGAGCGGGCCACGCGACAGGACCACATGTTATTTGTTCCCCGGTCACGCACGGAGATGGGACGGCGGCGTTTTGCCTGCCGGGGACCAGCGCTGTATAACGCCCTGCCACGCGACCTTTTAGGACTGCCCGTGCCGCTGTTTCGTCGCCAGGTGCGGCGACATCTCGCTGCCGCTCCGCGGGCACCGGACTGACCGACGCGGTGCTTCTCACCGTCATGCCCACGGGTTTTAATTGAGTGATTGTATGGGTGTGTGTGTGTGTGTGTGTGTGTGTGTGTGTGTGTGTGTGTGTGTGTGTGTGTGTGTGTGTGTGTGTGTGTGTGTGTGTGTGTGTGTGTGTGTGTGTGTGTGTGTGTGTGTGTGTGTGTGTGTGTGTGTGTGTGTGTGTGTGTGTGTGTGTGTGTGTGTGTGTGTGTGTGTGTGTGTGTGTGTGTGTGTGTGTGTGTGTGTGTGTGTGTGTGTGTGTGTGTGTGTGTGTGTGTGTGTGTGTGTGTGTGTGTGTGTGTGTGTGTGTGTGTGTGTGTGTGTGTGTGTGTGTGTGTGTGTGTGTGTGTGTGTGTGTGTGTGTGTGTGTGTGTGTGTGTGTGTGTGTGTGTGTGTGTGTGTGTGTGTGTGTGTGTGTGTGTGTGTGTGTGTGTGTGTGTGTGTGTGTGTGTGTGTGTGTGTGTGTGTGTGTGTGTGTGTGTGTGTGTGTGTGTGTGTGTGTGTGTGTGTGTGTGTGTGTGTGTGTGTGTGTGTGTGTGTGTGTGTGTGTGTGTGTGTGTGTGTGTGTGTGTGTGTGTGTGTGTGTGTGTGTGTGTGTGTGTGTGTGTGTGTGTGTGTGTGTGTGTGTGTGTGTGTGTGTGTGTGTGTGTGTGTGTGTGTGTGTGTGTGTGTGTGTGTGTGTGTGTGTGTGTGTGTGTGTGTGTGTGTGTGTGTGTGTGTGTGTGTGTGTGTGTGTGTGTGTGTGTGTGTGTGTGTGTGTGTGTGTGTGTGTGTGTGTGTGTGTGTGTGTGTGTGTGTGTGTGTGTGTGTGTGTGTGTGTGTGTGTGTGTGTGTGTGTGTGTGTGTGTGTGTGTGTGTGTGTGTGTGTGTGTGTGTGTGTGTGTGTGTGTGTGTGTGTGTGTGTGTGTGTGTGTGTGTGTGTGTGTGTGTGTGTGTGTGTGTGTGTGTGTGTGTGTGTGTGTGTGTGTGTGTGTGTGTGTGTGTGTGTGTGTGTGTGTGTGTGTGTGTGTGTGTGTGTGTGTGTGTGTGTGTGTGTGTGTGTGTGTGTGTGTGTGTGTGTGTGTGTGTGTGTGTGTGTGTGTGTGTGTGTGTGTGTGTGTGTGTGTGTGTGTGTGTGTGTGTGTGTGTGTGTGTGTGTGTGTGTGTGTGTGTGTGTGTGTGTGTGTGTGTGTGTGTGTGTGTGTGTGTGTGTGTGTGTGTGTGTGTGTGTGTGTGTGTGTGTGTGTGTGTGTGTGTGTGTGTGTGTGTGTGTGTGTGTGTGTGTGTGTGTGTGTGTGTGTGTGTGTGTGTGTGTGTGTGTGTGTGTGTGTGTGTGTGTGTGTGTGTGTGTGTGTGTGTGTGTGTGTGTGTGTGTGTGTGTGTGTGTGTGTGTGTGTGTGTGTGTGTGTGTGTGTGTGTGTGTGTGTGTGTGTGTGTGTGTGTGTGTGTGTGTGTGTGTGTGTGTGTGTGTGTGTGTGTGTGTGTGTGTGTGTGTGTGTGTGTGTGTGTGTGTGTGTGTGTGTGTGTGTGTGTGTGTGTGTGTGTGTGTGTGTGTGTGTGTGTGTGTGTGTGTGTGTGTGTGTGTGTGTGTGTGTGTGTGTGTGTGTGTGTGTGTGTGTGTGTGTGTGTGTGTGTGTGTGTGTGTGTGTGTGTGTGTGTGTGTGTGTGTGTGTGTGTGTGTGTGTGTGTGTGTGTGTGTGTGTGTGTGTGTGTGTGTGTGTGTGTGTGTGTGTGTGTGTGTGTGTGTGTGTGTGTGTGTGTGTGTGTGTGTGTGTGTGTGTGTGTGTGTGTGTGTGTGTGTGTGTGTGTGTGTGTGTGTGTGTGTGTGTGTGTGTGTGTGTGTGTGTGTGTGTGTGTGTGTGTGTGTGTGTGTGTGTGTGTGTGTGTGTGTGTGTGTGTGTGTGTGTGTGTGTGTGTGTGTGTGTGTGTGTGTGTGTGTGTGTGTGTGTGTGTGTGTGTGTGTGTGTGTGTGTGTGTGTGTGTGTGTGTGTGTGTGTGTGTGTGTGTGTGTGTGTGTGTGTGTGTGTGTGTGTGTGTGTGTGTGTGTGTGTGTGTGTGTGTGTGTGTGTGTGTGTGTGTGTGTGTGTGTGTGTGTGTGTGTGTGTGTGTGTGTGTGTGTGTGTGTGTGTGTGTGTGTGTGTGTGTGTGTGTGTGTGTGTGTGTGTGTGTGTGTGTGTGTGTGTGTGTGTGTGTGTGTGTGTGTGTGTGTGTGTGTGTGTGTGTGTGTGTGTGTGTGTGTGTGTGTGTGTGTGTGTGTGTGTGTGTGTGTGTGTGTGTGTGTGTGTGTGTGTGTGTGTGTGTGTGTGTGTGTGTGTGTGTGTGTGTGTGTGTGTGTGTGTGTGTGTGTGTGTGTGTGTGTGTGTGTGTGTGTGTGTGTGTGTGTGTGTGTGTGTGTGTGTGTGTGTGTGTGTGTGTGTGTGTGTGTGTGTGTGTGTGTGTGTGTGTGTGTGTGTGTGTGTGTGTGTGTGTGTGTGTGTGTGTGTGTGTGTGTGTGTGTTCGCGTGTGTCAGTGTTTTGTATTCTTGTTTTTACTTGTGTGATTTTATTGTATGCTTTTTCTGACCATGTTTCCTGTGTTTTTAACTTATGACGAGAGGTTATAATAGCTACAGGTACATGTGGACGACCTTAATAAAAGTCTGTATCTGTATCTGTATAATACAAAAAAAAATGTTTGGCTATCATATCTCTATGCCTCCACACACCTGAAAATACCTTACTTCTCTCAAGATTGCAGCCGAAGTGTGCTACGTCGGATAGTGCCAAGGAATCATGCCGAAGCAATTAATCCCAACACCATTTCGATACACATGTCCCGGCCCATTTTGCTTGTTCTCCACTCGAGTTGACATGCGTCAGACAGATGCACCGTGAGAACGCTGAGCTGAGCTCTCTGAGCTGAGTTGAGCTCGCTGAGCTGAGCTGAGCTCGCCGAGCTGAGCTAGGAGCTGTTTCTGGCGTGCGGAGCCGTCAGACCTGGCTAGCACCGCTGACAGTTACGACCGGCGAAATTACCGCCCCAGGCACAGTGCAGCCGTGATGAAGGTCACACTGAGGTCACACTGAGGTCACACTGAGGTCACACTGAGGTCAGTCACACTGCGCGCCCACGGAGCAAAGGGATTCTGTCAAACGGGAGGAGGTACCAACAACGAGAGGAAATCGTCAGTCGCCATAGTTTACAAGCAATAGGATCGGAGATCAGATAAACGACCCAGAATCTCTGCCAACACATGAAATGAGCGCAAAAAGCAGAACAATTTCCCAGAGGATTTATGCAACAACTGATCAATCACCTGAATGAAGCATGCGTAATGCCATATTAACTTGAACATCAAATGTATGGGAAAATTATGGAATGCAGGCTAAATATTCTGGGTGGTTGTATGATTATGACGCAAACCTTGGTGCAAAACACGTAGGCAGCTTTGTTGCAGCTTTGTTGCATCTGGGTTAATTCACACGTTCGTGCATTGTTGTGACTGAAGCAGGTTCTTTTACGAATGAAGATACCATGATTCACCGTCATTAATGAAGTCAAAGCGCTTTTTAGGTGACAAGACAAAGCATTACATTTTGTTGAACGAGGAGGTTTTAATTTTAATTGACGCCTAGGACCGCCCCAACTGCTAAGGGTGCCTTGAATTTCATTCAAATAATATTTTGACAGCCTGTGAGACGTACGAACAACGCTAAATTTTCTTCAAAAATGGTTTATTAGTGTCGGTGAGCAAATTATCTTGTTTTCAACTCCAGACCAACGTCGGCATCCGATCTCGAGGCACCCACCAGGGGGCTGATTTAGCGAGTGATGATTGAGACTAATTTAAACATTCTCAATAGGGAATTTAACATTTTCTTCTGAAAAAGCGACTTTTAGTGATAACATTTCGTGTTAATAAAGCTCTTCTTCCGAGGAAAAAAAACACCAAGCATTAGTCTGGAAAAGTTCTGCCGCACCACACTACGTGTAACGACGCTGAACACAAAAATATGCTCACCGTTGCCAGCCTGTGGGAAAATATGAGAACATGCATACATGCAGGTGTTTGAGGAATGTTTCGCTTTTGAAAACAATTTAATTCGTTGGTTGTTTGCTTAGTAATCCTATATGTTTGAGCACATGAGAACAATTGGACTATGGCTACTAACTGTGATGGGACATGAGAACTACCAGATTTTAATTTACAATAATCGAATTTGACAGTGTATGAAATGAATGGTTCTCAGCGCAGAAGGTCTTAGCTTGTAAGTACGTCCATTCTTTTCAGACAGCTGTTCATCCTATCATCAGACGCATCAAACACAGCCACAAATGTCAAATGAACTATCATCTCTTGCCTTGGTCATGTTCAACTTGGTTGTTTTGCTACTGCATTGGAGTAAAACCTGCATGGGTGACATGTGGACAAATATATCAAACTTCTGGCAAGTCATATCGATTTTTCGCCTCGTCCCATCTGAGCTGTCATTCACGCACTTTCGAGCTCCTGGGTAACCCCATAATATTGACCTCCCATACCCGGCGAGGCGGGGAATGTCGTAGCTGAGTATGTCCGGCGCGCAGGCATGGCGCTGCACTGCACAGCCAAGGCATGCCTCCAAGCTGGTGTATTGCACAGCCAAGGCATGCCTCCAAGCTGGTGTATTGCACAGCCAAGGCATGCCTCCAAGCTGGTGCACTGCACATCCAAGGCATGCCTCCAAGCTGGTGTATTGCACAGCCAAGGCATGCCTCCAAACTGGTGTATTGCACAGCCAAGGCATGCCTCCAAGCTGGTGCATTGCACAGCCAAGGCATGCCTCCAAGCTGGTGTATTGCACATCCAAGGCATGCCTCCAAGCTGGTGCATTGCACAGCCAAGGCATGCCTCCAAGCTGGTGCATTGCACAGCCAAGGCATGCCTCCAAGCTGGTGTATTGCACATCCAAGGCATGCCTCCAAGCTGGTGCATTGCACAGCCAAGGCATGCCTCCAAGCTGGTGCATTGCACAGCCAAGGCATGCCTCCAAGCTGGTGCATTGCACAGCCAAGGCATGCCTCCAAGCTGGTGCATTGCACAGCCAAGGCATGCCTCCAAGCTGCTGCACTGCACAGCCAAGGCATGCCTCCAAGCTGGTGCATTGCACAGCCAAGGCATGCCTCCAAGCTGGTGCATTGCACAGCCAAGGCATGCCTCCAAGCTGCTGCACTGCACAGCCAAGGCATGCCTCCAAGCTGGTGCATTGCACAGCCAAGGCATGCCTCCAAGCTGGTGCATTGCACAGCCAAGGCATGCCTCCAAGCTGGTGCATTGCACAGCCAAGGCATGCCTCCAAGCTGGTGCATTGCACAGCCAAGGCATGCCTCCAAGCTGGTGCATTGCACAGCCAAGGCATGCCTCCAAGCTGGTGCATTGCACAGCCAAGGCATGCCTCCAAGCTGGTGCATTGCACAGCCAAGGCATGCCTCCAAGCTGGTGCATTGCACAGCCAAGGCATGCCTCCAAGCTGGTGCATTGCACAGCCAAGGCATGCCTCCAAGCTGGTGCATTGCACAGCCAAGGCATGCCTCCAAGCTGGTGTATTGCACATCCAAGGCATGCCTCCAAGCTGGTGCATTGCACAGCCAAGGCATGCCTCCAAGCTGGTGCATTGCACAGCCAAGGCATGCCTCCAAGCTGGTGTATTGCACAGCCAAGGCATGCCTCCAAGCTGGTGCATTGCACAGCCAAGGCATGCCTCCAAGCTGGTGCATTGCACAGCCAAGGCATGCCTCCAAGCTGGTGCATCGTAAAGGCATATTACCACCTCCGGAGGAGGATTTCTAAAAAGCAACTTAAATGAATGGTGGGGATCAACAATCATGTATGCTCAAGCTCAAACTTGTTCCTGCAGCACTTAAAGTAGTGTATCGGCAAAGCATTTTGTATTTATTTCGGACTCCAAAACGTTGGTTCCAGCTGTGCTCAGTACTAGATTCATGATGGCCGCTCTCATCCAGTTTGGCTGTGGTATTGGCGCCCGCCCAAAGCCGAGGCGTACGAATTCGCCGAGACTTGACCTTGAAAAGTATATCTGTGTTATAAGGTATAGGTCCCAAAGTCGAGCCATAGCAATTCTTGCTGTTTTATTATGAAAGAGGCTAAGGTTGTTGAAAATATAATTAACTGCATACGCTTTTTAATTTTAAAGTGCACTGACGGAATGGTGATGTTGAGTTTGCAGCATTCAAAAGAAAATAACAGTCCGCAAAGAAGTGGTTCTAACTAGTGATGTGGCGACTCCAATTTTACGAATGCTTGGCAAGCATGAGTGGTGCAAATTTATTTTTTGATCTAATGTGGGGAGTTTCGGGAACCAAATTTTGCAGATGAAATCGGACACGCTTAATCGACCGATACACACCAAAAACTCCATATTGGCCTGCGAGGTGGCAATGTCCCGTTAACCATCGTGTTGGTGGCGTGTGACCGGTGCCATACACAGTGCACGGTGTATAGGGATGTATCGCGTGCGCGCTTCAAGTGACTGATCCACTGTGCTGCTGACTGCCACAGCTCTGACGCTGGAGATCCACACTCCGCAGTCTCTCTGGGGGTTAATTTCCAACGCGGACGGAACCCGTCCTTTCTACCATGATTCGAGAGGCGGCAGATCCAGTGGTGGGTACATTTGAGTGCGTGCAATGGTCGCATCAAATACACAGTGGTGCCAGTGGCGTACCCAGGATTTACTCCAGAAGGGGGAAATTTTTGCTCAGGGGGGCATAAAGTACCCCCACCAAAAACAACTCACCGGATGTGGCCCACTATATTTTTAAAGGGCATATTTTCACCATTTTTCTCTTTAAAAAAAATCAAAAAATCATTATTTTTTTCGACCAAAGGGTACAGACCTTCAGGGGGGGGGGGGGCAATTGCCCCGTCCCCCCCCCCCTTGTGTACGCCTATGAGTGGTGCAGACTGGTAGTGCTAGTGAATTCCTGTGAGATGGAGTTTACACTCGGCGGAGTTCGCAACTGTTCGACTCCATGTATTGCGTAAGGACAACACTGTTTCAGTCATCTGAGAACCTGGCATCGTTTTCAAATTAATTTTAGGAGCGATTGTTCAGAATTTACATGCCTGTAAGTTATAGCACGTCTTTGCGTTTACGAATATTTTTAGGCATATGGGCGTGCGCAATATTTCTGAGGACATTGTTTCGTGTACTTCTGTAGTTATGTAAAGTATTGACGTCTTATTCACATACCCCAAATAGAGCATAATTGATACTACAGATCTCAGTGGCCTGATTTTCGTTTGACAACTCAGCTTCTGCCTTGATTCGCCATGGACCAGGAATTATTTCTCTTTTCCTGCTACGAAGGGAAATCCCAGCAGCTGAACACTTCCTGGATATATGCGACTATTACCAAGTTTAGTCGACATTCGCCAAAGTTTACTTTTGATCTGATTGTGCTTCGATAATTAGACAAATTGGATACGTTTACTGCTACTGTCAATCACAAGGAACTGAAGCACCCAATTCTGTTTGACTTCTATACGGTGTATTATATTTTCGATGCGTCACATACATTGCCATGACATTTGCACGACATCAGAACAAGCTGCTTTGAGTGCTTTTTAAGCAAGCCTGTCTCGTCGCATGTTTTATTTTCGCACTTTCCTGCACCTACAAACATTGTACCGACATTCGGTTAGCTCATACAGAAGGCTGTATCCGGGAATTTTACAACACACACCTTTTGCTCGTGCCTCAACATGTTCAGATACTGCCTAAAACACCAAGTCTTTCTTTGGTAGTACTCATTGTATACTACAATGCACTGGTTTTCATTGTACTGTATTATACTAACAGTCAACTCCTCATGTTAATTTATTAATGATCATGACGCGTTTCTATAACTTCTTCAGTTGGTCATTAAAATAGGACATGAAAACAACAGTGTATTGGTGTATTGCACCGCACAGTGTATTGCTGTATTGCGCAGTATTGCATCGAATTGCAGTGCATTGTCTTCACAAAAGTCTGTGCCATCACGCTGGCGGTATCCTCTCATATCAGCTGGAAAGTCTCCACCATGAGGTCCAAACCAAAACTGACCCCTCGCTAGCATGCCACCCTCCCGTGACTATCATCACGTGATCATCACGTGATCATCACGTGATCATCACGTGACTAAAACTGCGCACCAAGACGCAAGCAAACCGAAATTGGATTCTGCCCAGCCTGTGAGCGGGCGTCGCACATGAGATTGCTCGTTTCGGTCCGCACGAAATGCGCTCAGTAATGCGAATTTCTCTGACGTCTTCCGTGACATCAGGGGACCTTTGTGAATGGCATGAGGCATCCCACACCAACCTTTGGCCACCGTCGCTGATCCGGCACGGCCACTCTCTTCACAGATGTACTCGTCTATTAACCAATCCCCAAATTGTCGACCGACTTTCTTTCCCTACCTACAATAGCCAGCTGATGAAAGGGTCGAAATAATATGCGCCGTCTTCGACCAAAGAGAGGTCTCATTGCTCGCTAGACGGACCAGGCCGCGAAGAACCGTGAACTTGTCTCTTTGAGGGGAGCAGGAAGTGCAATGCGCTCTCACTTACAGTGGTAATGCAGCAGTGATACTGTATTGCTGAGCCTGCCAAGGAATCGAAGAAGCACGAATAAATACACATCCAAAATTCCAAACCTGCAAGATATTGCACAAAATTATCCAACGTAAATTCAAGGTTACAGGCACATCTATTGACCATTGACAAGGGGCACCCGTGATAACTACCATATTAACGATAAACAGTACTGCTGGTTAAGACTTAAATTTACGATTTGCCTACATAATCTGGTGGTATATCACTTCAATAATTTGGTCATCTTTCAACTCATTAGTGTCAACCAATGGCATGTTTCTTTCCGCAAGCAAGATAGCGGTATGCAAGTGCTCATTATTTGACATATATCAAAAGACATGATTGAGGCCCAGACTTATACAATATACATGCTAGCATGCTTTGATGACCACAACAAGTGATAACAGCCTCTGTAATCAGCACGTAGCCAGGATTTCGTCCAGAGGGGGGGGGGGGGGGGCGCCTCAAAAGGGCCCCTTCCAGACCGTTGAAAGAGCCCCTTCCCGAGCGTTCAAAGAGCCCCTTCCCAAGCGTTGAAAGGGCCAAACAAAACGGATGAAAAGGCACGTTACAAGGATGGAAAATGTAGTATGACAGATACAGAATTGATGAGAAAGCATATCCAGGGCATAAGACTAAACAAATTATAAAAAAAAATAGTATTATGCCCTGGATATGCTTTCTCATCAATGCGTCGCATTGCGTATGGTGCGGACCTCTAACAATGCTATATTGTGCGTTTACAAGTGTGGTAAAGAAGTGCTAAAGTGAACTATTTTGCCCAATTATATAGGAAAGTAGCAGCATAACACATAAATGCACCGAGGAACGGTCCGATTTGTTTTCCTCTAACCCGCATATGATTGAATTTGTTGTTAAATTGCGCCGCGGAGCGGCGTGAAAATTTTGAGTTTTATTCCCTGGACAACTGCATTCTTACTGTTGAAAGGCCCAGGGTCCCTTCAGATCGTCTAGGGGCCCCTCCGACCTTTTCAACGCCCTTCCGACCTGCTCAGGGACTCATCTGGGATCCGTGAAGCGAAAAGACATGACGTGGAGTGGGTAATATATACCAGTAAGGCGCCGTAGTCGGCGATGAACGAGCGAGCGCGCAGGAAATGTATGGTGAATTTCACCTCGATAGGGCAAGCAGTTTCTGAGATACAAAAAAGGTGCGCACGTGCAGAGGCACCCCACCCATGACTTGTGGGTAGGCGGCGGCGGCGGAGGGGTCCCTAACCACAACCAAATTCGAACACAATCGGCTAAGCTGTTCCTGAGATATAGAATAGGGGTGTGTACGTGTGCACGTGCAGAGACACCCCACCCCTGACTTGTGGAAAAGCAACGGCTGAGAGGTCCCTAACCACACACCAAATTAGAACGCAATCGGTTCAGCCGTTCCTGAGATATATAATAGGGGTGTGCACGTGCGCACGTGAAGAGGCACCCCACCCCTGACTTGTGGAAAATTGGCGGCTCAGGGGTCCCTAACCACACACCAAATTTGAACACAATCGGCTCAGCTGTTGCAGAGTTTTTTTTTCTTTCGAGAGAACACTTTTCAACACCCTTCAGGCGGCACGCGCCACGCGCAGTGGTATACACCCATATGAGTTGTCACTGGTCTCAAACAGGGTAGGTTGGATGGGGCTGCTCAACAAAGAAGTCAGATTGTCAATCGGACGTGTGGTTGCAGAGATATGAGCTTCTCAAAAGCGTCGCCACGGGTCGGGACGGGCCGCTCATATTCAGATTTTCCCCATATACCACGGAAAGACGAGCGCGAAGCGAAATACAAAGAGGGCTTACTCTACAAGAAAAAATAAAATCGGAGCTTTCGAGTATATTATAACACCCTACCGAAAGGTGTTACAATATACCCGAAAGCTCCGCTTTCAATATTGTATTTGTGGAGTAAGTCCTCTTTGCCCTCCAGCCTTCTAAGGGACTCTTCCGACCTGGCAAGGGACTGCGCTGGCTACTTTGTTGCCTTGCGACATGCTCCGAGGGCCTTCCGACCTGCCCTGGGGCCCTCTGTGCTGACTAGGGGCCCATTCAGCATGTTCAGGGGCCCTTTCGGTCTGGTCAGGGGTCCCTCTGACCTGCAGAGGGGCCCTTTTATTTTCCCAGGGGCCCTCCAGTCTGTCCAGGGGTCCTCCAACCTGCTCAGGGGCCCCTATGACCTGGTAAGGGACTGTGCTGGCCGCTTTGTCGCCCTGCCGACATGCTCAGGGGTCTATCGACCTGCCCAGGGGCCCTCTGTGCTGGCTAGGGGCCCATTCGACGTGTTCAGGGGGCCCTCTGACCCGCTCAGGGGCCCTTTCGATCTGGCCAGGGGCCCCTTTGACATGCACAGGGCTATTTTGAACGTCCAAGGGGCCCTCTGGTCTTTCAGAGAGGGCCCTGGTGACCCTAAAGGGCCTCTGCAGTCCTCTAAACTATCTTAAAGACCACGCTTCGCGTGGTAAAGAGCCGACGATACCGCGCTTCGCGCGGTCTCCTCCAGGGGGGGGGGGGGGGGGGGGGGGCGCACCCACCGCCCCCTTGGCTACGTACCTGTTTGTAATTCATTTAAAGGTTTTGACTATGTACTGATTTCGACGTACAGGTCGATACTTGTGGGGCATGTTTCGCTTTCATTTGTTGAGAACGCGATTCTTCCGGTGGTATGCTTTGTTGCTTTGTTGGTATGCTTTGTTGCTTTGTTGGTATGCTTTGTTGCTTTGTTGGTATGCTTTGTTGCTTTGTTGGTATGCTTTATTGCTTTGTTGGTATGCTTTGTTGCTTTGTTGGTATGCTTTGTTGCAGGTGTGTTGTAAATAAGTTATTTGATTGTTAAATAGTTAACAATATCTACCTCCTTTAAAACCATAGCAAATGAATAGCTATGGATTAATTGCTAATAAATCCGATTGTGAAGTTACGTCAAAAGCTTGTTTGTCTTTTTTCTTTTTTTAGGTCATTTTTTACTGTTATTAGCTTATGGTTAAATAAAGTATAAACAAATAATAATATTCTGCTTTTGTTGGTATATTTGTTTATTAGAGCTGAATGGTATGCAGGACTTTGGACAAGTTGCTCTCATGCACTGCTCTGCTTTTACTACTGAATAATATGTACACCATGCCAAACAGTTTCCAACCGTATTGACAAAGCTGAAAATGTCTGGTGAAATATATGTAAATTCAAGAGCTCTGACGTCAACAGACTGCCACTGTACAATGTTGAGTTTATTGCAAAATGATGTTTATGGGCTCAATGCATACATTATGCATATTCCGTGCCATATAAGCCAGCAAGCGTGTCTCAGTCACACCGAGATAAACTCCTTATAGTCGAGTTTTACTGAACGTCTTTGTTCCTATGCGTTGGCGTTCTACCAAAAACGACGTTATCTAGAAAATTAGTCAAGTATGACAACACCTCATGACATTGAAGAAGCTATAAGCACCTGGAAATGCGATTTTTACTATGGAAATTTAGATGGATTTCAGTAGCCGGAATTTATGGTCTCATGTGAGGTGCAAACTGGCCGGATAAAAGACCATTCTCAAGGAGCATCGCGAGCGCTTGTCAGTCATAAATGACTCCAGCGACAGAAGCCTACCGTTCTAAATCATGCACGACTCACTCACCAAGTTCCCGAACACAGCACATTTAGTAATCACTTTTATCGCTTCAGGTAAGGTATGACAAGTTTCTTAACTGCTTTCGGTTTTAAGTTATTAGCCGTTTTCACGAAGGATTATTGCGCAGAAAAGATTCTGAAAAGTTCTGAAATTTTTAAAAAGTTTTGGTATACAAGTCCTAGTATATTATGCATTCCAAGAAATACATTACTAATTTAGGCGATATTATCACTATTCAATAGTTATGGAAAGATGCATTGATCTCATAACAAATTTATGATAAAACTGCCGTTTTTAAAGAAAAAATGCGTCTAGAGTCCATTCGTTCAGTTTAGCATACCGTCATACTAGTTACTATATCTGGCAGCGTCATGGCTCACAGGTCGGTTTGAGCATGCACAGTGATGTGCCAGCATCGATTCACCGCCGCTTCCGACCCGCGTGCCGCACGCACATGGACAAAGCCAAGCCTCACAGCCCGGCCGCCGGATTGGGCTGCGCGGGCGAGTCTATTGCGTCCAATAGCGTCACACGCCACATAATCATTCTGAATCATTCTGAATGTTTTGAAAAGTTTCAGTCGGTGTAGATCACAACTGACCTATCAATACTTATCTTGCTAATTACCACCAAACGGCAATTTTGTCAACATATTATATTCTTACCAACATATTACACAATTCTGAGGGACATGTCCAGCCAAAAATCGCATGTAAAGTTGTGTAGTTAAGGAATGGATCGTCGAAACCTTTAAAAACATTTTGAAAAGTTTTAAAAAGCTTCGCATAATAATCCTTCGTGAAACCGGCTATTATGTTGTTTTATACGCAATCGATTCAAATGGGAACATGTTAAGCGTTGGATATGCGAGTTCCCGATATGCGAGTTTGCAGAAACGTGCTTGAAATTTCAGCGCGTTTATTGCTATGCATTGTATAAATAGTGAACACAATTTATAAATGATGTCATAATTTTCATTAATTCATTATAACTGAATATTTCGATTATTTAACCTACAAAAGCGAACGGGATTTTGCATTTCATATTTGTGTTCAGGTGCGAAAAGTTCCTTGACAAGGCCAGCGGCCATGGATGCTTACAGTCTTGGTATAAATACACTTACCCTTTTCTGTTATCACCAAAGATCCTGCACCAGCCTGCTTTCCCCAGACATGCCAAATTGTCTGCACTTCTACAAAGAAGCATACATGTTTACATTTACCACGGCCCTTCCGATTAATTTTGTACGCCCCATCATTGAAGTGAAGTTTCACGCTGGACTTACAGCCTCTCCTCTCACTCCGCAAACGACCATCCCGGCTTCTCTCCCAGCTTTCATCGCGCTCCATCGAGCCCACCCACCCAGGGGCATCGCCTCTGGGGGGCTCCCCCAGGAACGCTCCAGCCTCGCTCAGCCCCCCCCCCCCCGATTACCAGGATTTTAACATTAGCCAATATGAGAGCGGGGGCCAAACACCAGGCTACCCCAAGCACCTGACTGCCCCCCCCCCCACCCCACTAGAACAAATGTGGCGAAGCCCCTGCAGCCACAACAACAATCACACCAAACACACCCCATCTCTCACCTGTATGCTGCCCGAATCAGCTCCCTCTCGCCCGTCTGCCGTGTGTCGGCGGCCGACTCAACGAACTCGGCGGACTCGGCGGCTCGGCCGGGCACGTCTCGCGCCGCGCACGTCCTCACTGCCAGCACGGTGGCACGTCCCACGGGCACGTCAGCACGGCACGGCGGGCTGGGGGCCGCTGCCCGGCCGCCAGCCGCCGCCGCTGCCGCCGCCTCGCCCCCCCCCCGCCCCGCCCCCTCTCCTGCAACCGGTTCCTAGGTCGGCTCGGGATGCTCCGGAGGAATCGGGGTTCAGCATCGCACCGAGGTTGACACGCTAGCGTGGGCGGCGGGGGCGGCGAGTAAACTTCGGCGTCGTCTCTACAGTAATCACGAAATCAGAGAGACCCGGAAGGAAACAAGGATGTCAAACAGGGACAGGAGGAGACGCGATGAGACGAATCCGGGGCGATTCCGAGTTCGTGAATCGGTGCGGCGCGATGAGGATATGCTGAGATCCGTACCGTCAGACGTCAACATCAATGACGTCAGCATCAGACGTCAGCATCAATGACGTCACCGTCAGACGTCAGCATCAATGTGCCCTGGCACGACCTGGGCTGGTATGGTTTAGCGGTCTTTCCGTGGCAAGCCCTGCTGATCGCGACGACGCGTGTATCGCAGCCGTTATCAGAATCACCGCTTACCTACCTACCTACCTACCCACCGCTTACCTACCCTGCTACGAAGGACGACCACAGGGACCGGTCCGCCGTCCCACTGGCAAGGAAAGGAGCTGATGTGACCCGGTGAACGCTGCCTCACCCAGCAACAGGCACGTAGCCAAGGGGGGGGGGGGGCGCCGCCCCCCCCCCGGAGGCCAGGAGGTCCCTTTACCACGCGAAGCGTGGTCTTTAGAGAGTTTAGAGGACTTCAGAGGCCCTTTAGGGCCACCAGGGCCCTCTCTGAAAGACCAGAGGGCCCCTTGGACATTACAAAAACCTGTGCATGTCAGAGGGGCCCCTGACCAGACCGAAAGGGTCCCTGAGCGGGTCAGAGGGCCCCCTGAGCACGTCGAATGGGCCCCTGAACACGTCGAATGGACCCCTAGCCAGCACAGAGGGGCCCCTGGGCAGGTCGAGAGGCCCCTGAGCATGTCGGCAGGGCGACAAAACGGCCAGCGCAGTCCCTTGCCAGGTCATAAGGGCCCCTGAGCAGGTTGGAGGGCCCCTGGACAGACCAGAGGGCCCATGGGAAGTTAATAAGACCCCTGTGCAGGTCAGAGGGGTCCCTGACCAGACCGAAAGGGCCCCTAGGTGGGTCAGAAGGGTCCCTGAACATGCTGGATTGGCCCCTGGCCAGCACGGAGGGGCCCAGGGCAGGTGGGAGGGCCCCTTGGGCATGTCTGCAGGGCGACAAAGCAGCCAGCGCAGGCCGACCAGAAGAGTCGCTGGGCAGATCGGAGGGGCTCTTGGGCAAGTCAGAAGGACCCCTTGCTAGACCAAAAGGGTACCTGGGCCGGTCGGAAGGCCCCTTGAACATGCCGGATGAGTTCCTAGCCAGACTGGAGGGGCCCCTGGGCAGGTCGGAGGGGCCCCTGAGCAGGGGCGGCGGATTGCGGGAGGCAGGGTACCCAAAATACCCCCAGTCGAAAATCCTGGGGGGCATAAGGGTAATTCCCCCCATATTTTAGCCTGCTCAATCTGGGGCAAAATGACCCTTCCCCTCCCCAGGATTTTGAACGGGGGGGGGGGGGGTCGGTACCCTGCGCCCCGCAATCGGCCGCCCCTGCCCTGCACGCCTGGACCTCTGAACAAACCGAATGGGCCCCTTGACACACACGAGGGGCTTATTGGCAGGTCAGAGGAGTCCCTGGTGAGACCGGGAGGGTCAAGGCACACAGAGATCCCAGATGAAGATTAAATACAAAGAGGACTTACTCCACAATACAAATATTAAAAGCCGAGCTTTCGGATATATTGTAACACCCTTCGTCAGGGTGCTACAATATACCCGAAAGCTCCGATTTTAATATTTCCTGTAGAGTAAGCCCTCTTTGTATTTATATATATATATATATATATATATATATATATATATATATATATATATATATATATATATATATATATATATCTATATATATATATATATATATATATATATATATATATATATATATATATATATATATCTCTATATATATATATATATATATATACTCAGCGCACTCAGCTGGACGAAATCCTGGCCACGTGCCTGCCCAGCAGAGACTGGTAATCCGGCAGCCAGCGCGCGGCAGGTGGAGAGTCGTCGACAGGAAGAACGTCGGTCGGCGACTAAATGTACCATAGCATTGCAGAGCTTACAATTCATGCTACGGAGCCCAAGACACCTGGACTTTTATCGGTTACTGCCGGACCCGCGGTGCACAAAAGCTTTCCATTGATTAATACCTTACATGCGTCGGTTGCCGTATAGTATGAATGGAAAAGTTCCGCAATTGCCAGTTTCGTCGATTTGTTTCGCCCATGGGCGCGGGGAGGGGGCATAGGTGGCGGGGAGGGGGCATAGGTGGCGGGGAGGGGGCATAGGTGGCGGGGAGGGGGCATAGGTGGCGGGGAGGGGGCATAGGTGGCGGGGAGGGGGCATAGGTGGCGGGGAGGGGGCATAGGTGGCGGGGAGGGGGCATAGGTGGCGGGGAGGGGGCATAGGTGGCGGGGAGGGGGCATAGGTGGCGGGGAGGGGGCATAGGTGGCGGGGAGGGGGCATAGGTGGCGGGGAGGGGGCATAGGTGGCGGGGAGGGGGCATAGGTGGCGGGGAGGGGGCATAGGTGGCGGGGAGGGGGCATAGGTGGCGGGGAGGGGGCATAGGTGGCGGGGAGGGGGCATAGGTGGCGGGGAGGGGGCATAGGTGGCGGGGAGGGGGCATAGGTGGCGGGGAGGGGGCATAGGTGGCGGGGAGGGGGCATAGGTGGCGGGGAGGGGGCATAGGTGGCGGGGAGGGGGCATAGGTGGCGGGGAGGGGGCATAGGTGGCGGGGAGGGGGCATAGGTGGCGGGGAGGGGCGGATCTAAGAAGCGCATGCCGCCTGACGGTATAGGAAACGCATACAGATGAGGGCCGGGCGCCGCACCCTGCATTCTGATTGCCGCTCCAATGCGGATGTGCGATCGGTGTTCGGTGGTGGTGCGTTGAGTGAGGCTGGTGGCAGGCAGCCGAGCTAGAGGTGCAACATTCACTTTTCAACCCAGCAGAGCTCAAATTTACGTTTCGGCCAACTTCTTGAACAACTCTTTCTCGGTTATGGTACGTACATTTACATAGACGGGATAACTGATGAGTTTTGAGAAAATGATAACATGCTGCATGTTGAATGTTGATTATATCACAAGCAGGCGATGCAGATGAACAACTGACAACATAAGCATGAGAGCAGCAGCAAATTCACATGCAAATAAATTATAAGATGGAGGGAATCACAGCTGGCGTTTAATTACAGTTTCTCTTGTAACTTCTGAACAGCCTTTTCGAGCGTAACTTAGCCAAGAAACAGACGTTTTCTGCACTGTAATTAGATGCTGCTCGCATCCTTAGCTTATCACTTTACGGCTTATCCCGGTTGTACTCAACTCCTGCCTCACGTTGAGTAGGTCTTTCATCTTTGATATATGTCGCATAACGGAGGAAAGCAGTGTAAATCGCAGCTTTGTGCAAACGGGCTTATGTTGTTCTGAGTAGAGATCCGACACACCTCCGGGCTGACGTAATTAGGACTGATGACGTAATCCGGACTGATGACGTCAGCACTCTTATGCAACACTACATATAAACATACACAGGCCCATGAGGCTGATAAGATAAGGGTACATTTAGTAAACTGCGACTTTTTAGTGGGCAAGAACATTGTTTTCCAACACACATTAAACTTTCGTCAGACAATAGTCATGAGGAAGGAGAAAGAGCACATGCATGCATATTTGCAAACTGTCCTGTGGTACGCCATTTTCCAGAAACTTCGTTAAAATGCATCCTGTAGGAGTTAGAACTGGAGTTGCGTAACTTTGCAGTTGAAGGTTAACCATTTTACTAAAATGATGATGGGCATATCTCGATATCCAGGCGATTTTGAAAGGTAAAATCGTACCTGGGTTAACATTTTTCATTTTCAGTTCAGTAATCATATCCCGCTTCACACAAATATGTGTCTGGTGCCAAATCCGTACACTTTGCTTAGATTGAATGGTTCATGTGCTTGCAATTCAGCAACACAATATGTTCCACCTCTTGCTGAGCCATCGCTAAATGTGCATCGAAGTGCGTCTCACAACAGCCTTGTTTCACCGCTCCTTAAAACATCAGCCTTGTCTCACCGTTCCTTAAAACATCAGCCTTGTCTCACCGCTCCTTAAAACATCAGCCTTGTCTCACCGTTCCTTAAAACATCAGCCTTGTCTCACCGTTCCTTAAAACATCAGCCTTGTCTCACCGTTCCTTAAAACATCAGCCTTGTCTCACCGTTCCTTAAAACATCAGCCTTGTCTCACCGTTCCTTAAAACATCAGCCTTGTCTCACCGTTCCTTAAAACATCAGCCTTGTCTCACCGTTCCTTAAAACATCAGCCTTGTCTCACCGTTCCTTAAAACATCAGCCTTGTCTCACCGTTCCTTAAAACATCAGCCTTGTCTCACCGTTCCTTAAAACATCAGCCTTGTCTCACCGTTCCTTAAAACATCAGCCTTGTCTCACCGTTCCTTAAAACATCAGCCTTGTCTCACCGTTCCTTAAAACATCAGCCTTGTCTCACCGTTCCTTAAAACATCAGTCTTGTCTCACCGTTCCTTAAAACATCAGCCTTGTCTCACCGTTCCTTAAAACATCAGCCTTGTCTCACCGTTCCTTAAAACATCAGCCTTGTCTCACCGTTCCTTAAAACATCAGCCTTCCTTCACGTCGTGTCGCCGGTGTCACGGTGAGGCGGGTCAGTTCACTTTCGACGGCCACTGTGGCGGTAGCGCAGGAAGTCATGCCTAGGCGATATCCTGCTGCCTATCACCGCGATTATAAACTTTTGTCATGAGTCAGAGGAAAAGAGAAGCTACCGTGACACAAACCGCCTCATAGGACGCTTGGTGAGGTAGAACGACCTGCGCTCCGTTAATGTATAGAGTACCCACTACCACAGATATATTTGGGACTGTCCCATGATTGATAGCGAAGTCGAAACTATCAGCTGAGTGACGCAGTCGGGATCAATCACAATGTCAATCACATGTTTATTTAGCGCGTGAACGAGAGCGAGAGGTTGACCGTTTGCGCCGTCACAGCTGACGAACCACCAGACGTTCCTCGGGAACAGGTCATGTCATGCCAATCTCAATAGATTACGTGCTGGATTGTGTGTATGTGAAAACTTGTACATTTCTCGTGACATGTTTTATTCTCATGGATTCATTCTAAGACGGGTCCACTGGTGACGCCCGGAATCGCCGGAGGTTTGCGCTTTCGTCGACATCAATTACATCGCGCGACATTTAGCTCAATGCATTTTACGGCGTTTAACCAGAACGATTGTATGAGAAGGAACGCGCACTAGTGGAATAGAAATAAGCAAAGCGATATTAAATTTCCTTATCCTCTGATGGGGTGACATGTTACGAGAACGTGAAATGTCAGTGGTTAGTATGCAAGTTTTGCTGTGTGCCGTTTTTTGGTAAGATGTGATATTATCTCCTCTGTGGTCTGTCTGCTGTCACGACTGGGAACGCCAAATGTCAACAGAGAGAACTAGCTCACCGTGGTGTCCGAGAGCGGCAATCTGTATAGGACAGCTTAAAAATGGTCTCAGGTGAGTAAGCACACAGGGCTCACCTTCGAAAAGTGAATATTAATGTATGTATGTATATATTGACATTTAAAACACTCTCCAACATAAAATGGCTATTCCGAGTGTCGAGTCGATAACGTTAAAGGTGAGACATGTTAAAAAAGCACTCGTAAGCAGCATTCATACGGCAAAATATAAAAAGCATACATCCATACACACAACACACACACACACACACACACACACACACACACACACACACACACACACACACACACACACACACACACACACACACACACACACACACACACACACACACACACACACACATACATACACACACACACACACACACACACACACACACACACACACACACACACACACACACACACACACACACACACACACACACACACACACACACGCACACGCACGCACATATTCATCCAGTCCCAGCTAAATGATTGCACAGTGCATGCCTAAAAGACGCGAGAGACGAGTTCCTGAGTTCCAGAGGTAAAGAGTTGTAGAGTTGCGCGATACTGTATAGGAGGCGCCGCCTACCCGCCTCCGTCCTCACACCCGGGAGAGTCGTCAGTGTCCTGACGAGTAAAACGGGAGCGAAGAGAAGAATTGGCCTGAATATGAGAGGCAAGAGCTTGCGGTTCACCGGTAACTCGTATTTTGTGAAGATAACTAACAGAGTGCTGTTGGTAGAGCTGACGGGCAGTAGGCCAGCCCAGTTCCTCACGCACGTCCGATATATGATCAAATTTGCGACGGCCGGAGACAACGCGCATCGCAAAGTTCAGGATTTTTTTTGGAGGCGTTGTGTGTTTTTCTCCGACCCGTTGTCATAGACGGCAAGGCAGTATCGGACGTGCGAGATGACCAAGGCATTGACCAAGGTGGGTGGAAGGTCAG
The DNA here is from genome assembly GCA_036785665.1 of Chirona hameri. Classification (NCBI taxonomy): domain Eukaryota; kingdom Metazoa; phylum Arthropoda; class Thecostraca; order Balanomorpha; family Balanidae; genus Chirona; species Chirona hameri. The sequence continues at coordinate 46,168 of JAXIVJ010010241.1, forward strand.
GTGGGATCTGATGACGCACGTGGGACAGGCCGATGAGGATACCGTTGCATTTTTTGACGAGGGCAGAAACGTGAGAGTCCCAGGTGAGGTACTTGTCGAACACTACGCCAAGGTTCCTCACGGTGGGGTCCTCACGCACTGCATCCTCGCGGTACCGAACAGTAATGGGAGCCATGCCACGACAATTTTGACGGGAACCACAGACTATAAGTTCCGTTTTACTTGTGTTTACTTTCAGACCGTGGGAGTGGAACCAGATGTCCAAGGAGTGTAATGTCTGTTCCATTGTAGCAATGAGCTGCGGGAGGGAGTTTTTTTTGCCAGATATCAAAATTTGGGTATCATCAGCGTACTGCACCACATGCGCGTCAGGGGCAAAGAGGGACAGGTCGTTAGCAAAGATCTGGAAGAGAAGTGGGCCAAGAGATGATCCTTGGAATACACCGATGGGATTGGGCTGGGGTCTGGAAAGATGCCGGTTGCCCCGCCCGTCAGCAGTACAAACAGATTGGGTATGACCACGGAGGCAAGAAGGAAACCAGGTAGGATCGATAGAATAGGCTTGAAGTTTGGAAATAAGCTTTGTGTGGTCAATCACATCGAAGCATTTGGAAAGATAATGTAAGACACGTATATCATAACATAACAGCAGATAGATGTAAAGTAAATATATTCAAACTAAATATATTCAATTTAATTGTGTTCACGGGATCGATGCCATGATGTATGTTCACTGTTCACTGTTCACTGGATCGATGCATTGCATATTTTCTGGTGTGTTTGGCTGTCTAGCAGGCCGACCTGAGGTATGCATCTGACCAGATTGCACAACATCCACAATGTGGTTGTCATGTTGGCGTCGCTTCGCAGGTTTACGTGACATTTTGTATCCGTGGTCGGTTAAAAATAGCTGCAAATGTCGGTGGGAAGGGATTTAGCTCCACAAACAATACTCACTTATTACTTTATGTAGCCCTTCTATGCTTCTACAAAACTGTTTTGCACTGTGTTGGCTTTATTGCAGCATTGATTAACTGTGTCCAATTTGCGGTCCTTTATTTTACACCAGCTTCCCTCATTTATCAGACAACTAACTGTCGTTGACCGCAACACATTCTTGATGAATAGCTGACATCATCACGAGAACTTCTCACAACACCATGGCTTCGCGCAAAGGCTCAATGTTATGGGAATCCAGAAGCGTGCAAATATTGCTGATAAACTGTTCCTCCACCAGGCACGTAGCCAAGGGAGGAGGGGGGGGGGGGGGGGGTGCCCCCCTGGAGGCCAGGAGAGCCCTTTTCGACGGCGGAGGGCCGAAAAGGGCCGACGAGACCGCGCGAAGCGCGGTATCATTGGCACTTTACCACGCGAAGCGTGGTCTTTAGAGAGTTTAGAGTACTTCAGAGGCTCGTTAGGGCTACCAGGACCCTCTCTGAAAGACCAGAGGGCCCCTTGGACGTTCAAAAGAGCCCTGCGCATGTCAGAGGGGCCCCTGGCCAGACCGAAAGGGCCCTTGAGCGGGTCAGAGGGCACCCTGAACACGTAGAATGGGCTCCTAGCCAGCACAGAGGGCCCCTGGGCAGGTCGAGAGGCCCCTGATCATGTCGGCAGGGCGACAAAGCCAGCACAGTTCCTTGCCAGGTCATAAGGGCCCTGATCAGGTTAGAGGACCCTTGTACAGACCCCAGAGGGCCCCTGGGAAGCTCAAAGGGCCCCTGTACAGGTCATAGGGGCCACTGACCAGACCGAAAGGGCCCTAGGTGGGTCAGGACGGCCCCTGAACATGCTGAATGGGCCCCTAGTCAGCACGGAGGG
>JAXIVJ010010242.1:0-2500 GCA_036785665.1 Chirona hameri
CATCATCAGCAACATCATCAGCAACATCATCAGCAACATCATCACCAACATCATCATCAGCAACATCATCATCAGCAACATCATCATCAGCAACATCATCATCATCATCATCATCATCATCATCATCATCATCATCATCATCATCATCATCATCATCATCATCATCATCATCATCATCATCATCATCATCATCATCATCATCATCATCATCATCATCATCATCATCATCATCATCATCATCATCATCATCATCATCATCATAATCATCATCATCATCATCATCATCATCATCATCATCATCATCATCATCATCATCATCATCATCATCATCATTATCATCATCATGCCCGGAGGCGGTGTTGTACCGCCTCCGGGCATACCACACCGCCTCCGGGCATACAACACCGCCTCCGGGCATACTACACCGCCTCCGGGCATACCACACCGCCTCCGGGCATACAACACCGCCTCCGGGCATACTACACCGCCTCCGGGCATACCACACCGCCTCCGGGCATACAACACCGCCTCCGGGCATACTGCACCGCCTCCGGGCATACCACACCGCCTCCGGGCATACAACACTGCCTCCGGGCATACTACACCGCCTCCGGGCATACCAGACCGCCTCAGGGCATACAACACCGCCTCCGGGCATACAACACCGCCTCCGGGCATACCACACCGCCTCCGGGCATACAACACCGCCTCCGGGCATACAACACCGCCTCCGGGCATACCACACCGCCTCCGGGCATACAACACCGCCTCCGGGCATACAACACCGCCTCCGGGCATACCACACCGTCTCACGTCATCATCAGCAACATCATCAGCAACATCATCAGCAACATCACCAGCAACATCATCAGCAACATCATCAGCAACATCATCAGCAACATCATCAGCAACATCATCAGCAACATCATCATCAACATCATCATCAACATCTTCATCAACATCATCATCAACATCATCATCAACATCATCAGCAACATCATCAGCAACATCATCAGCAACATCATCAGCAACATCATCAGCAACATCATCAGCAACATCATCAACAACATCATCATCAGCAACATCATCATCAGCAACATCATCATCAGCAACATCATCATCATCATCATCATCATCATCATCATCATCATCATCATCATCATCATCATCATCATCATCATCATCATCATCATCATCATCATCATCATCATCATCATCATCATCATCATCATCATCATCATCATCATCATCATCATCATCATCATCATCATCATCATCATCATCATCATCATCATCATAATCATCATCATCATCATCATCATCATCATCATCATTATCATCATCATGCCCGGAGGCGGTGTTGTACCGCCTCCGGGCATACCACACCGCCTCCGGGCATACAACACCGCCTCCGGGCATACTACACCGCCTCCGGGCATACCACACCGCCTCCGGGCATACAACACCGCCTCCGGGCATACTACACCGCCTCCGGGCATACCACACCGCCTCCGGGCATACAACACCGCCTCCGGGCATACTGCACCGCCTCCGGGCATACCACACCGCCTCCGGGCATACAACACCGCCTCCGGGCATACTACACCGCCTCCGGGCATACCAGACCGCCTCAGGGCATACAACACCGCCTCCGGGCATACAACACCGCCTCCGGGCATACCACACCGCCTCCGGGCATACAACACCGCATCCGGGCATACAACACCGCCTCCGGGCATACCACACCGCCTCCGGGCATACAACACCGCCTCCGGGCATACAACACCGCCTCCGGGCATACCACACCGTCTCACGTCATCATCAGCAACATCATCAGCAACATCATCAGCAACATCACCAGCAACATCATCAGCAACATCATCAGCAACATCATCAGCAACATCATCAGCAACATCATCAGCAACATCATCATCAACATCATCATCAACATCATCATCAACATCATCATCAACATCATCATCAACATCAACATCATCAAGAACATCATCATCAACATCATCATCAACATCATCATCAACATCAACATCAACATCATCATCAACATCATCATCAACATCATCATCAACATCATCATCAACATCATCATCAACATCATCATCAACATCATCAGCAACATAATCAGCAACATAATCATCAACATCATCATCAACATCATCATCAACATCATCATCAACATCATCAGCAACATCATCAGCAACATCATCAGCAACATCATCAGCAACATCATCAACAACATCATCATCAGCAACATCATCATCAGCAACATCATCATCAGCAACATCATCATCATCATCATCATCATCATCATCATCATCATCATCATCATCATCATCATCATCATCATCATCATCATCATCATCATCATCATCATCATCATCATCATCATCATCATCATCATCATCATCATCATCATCATCATCATCATCATCATCATCATCATCATCATCATCATCATCATCATCATCATCATCATCATCAT
>JAXIVJ010010242.1:7500-17500 GCA_036785665.1 Chirona hameri
AACATCAACATCATCATCAACATCATCATCAACATCATCATCAACATCATCATCAACATCATCATCAACATCATCATCAACATCATCATCAACATCATCATCAACATCATCAGCAACATCATCAGCAACATCATCAGCAACATCATCAGCAACATCATCAACAACATCATCATCAGCAACATCATCATCAGCAACATCATCATCAGCAACATCATCATCATCATCATCATCATCATCATCATCATCATCATCATCATCATCATCATCATCATCATCATCATCATCATCATCATCATCATCATCATCATCATCATCATCATCATCATCATCATCATCATCATCATCATCATCATCATCATCATCATCATCATCATCATCATCATCATCATCATCATTATCATCATCATGCCCGGAGGCGGTGTTGTACCGCCTCCGGGCATACCACACCGCCTCCGGGCATACAACACCGCCTCCGGGCATACTACACCGCCTCCGGGCATACCACACCGCCTCCGGGCATACAACACCGCCTCCGGGCATACTACACCGCCTCCGGGCATACCACACCGCCTCCGGGCATACAACACCGCAAACGGGCATACCACACCGTCTCACGTCATCATCAGCAACATCATCAGCAACATCATTCGCAAAACATCATCAGCAACATCACCAGCAACATCATCAGCAACATCATCAGCAACATCATCAGCAACATCATCATCAACATCATCATCAACATCATCATTAACATCATCATCAACATCAACATCATCATCAACATCATCATCAACATCATCATCAACATCATCATCAACATCATCATCAACATCATCATCAACATCATCATCAACATCATCATCAACATCATCAGCAACATCATCAGCAACATCATCAGCAACATCATCAGCAACATCATCAACAACATCATCATCAGCAACATCATCATCAGCAACATCATCATCAGCAACATCATCATCATCATCATCATCATCATCATCATCATCATCATCATCATCATCATCATCATCATCATCATCATCATCATCATCATCATCATCATCATCATCATCATCATCATCATCATCATCATCATCATCATCATCATCATCATCATCATCATCATCATCATCATCATCATCATCATCATCATCATCATCATCATCATCATCATCATCATCATCATCATCTCTCATTATCATCATCAACATCATCATCAACATCATCATCAACATCATCATCAACATCATCATCAACATCATCATCAACATCATCAGCAACATCATCAGCAACATCATCAGCAACATCATCAGCAACATCATCAACAACATCATCATCAGCAACATCATCATCAGCAACATCATCATCAGCAACATCATCATCATCATCATCATCATCATCATCATCATCATCATCATCATCATCATCATCATCATCATCATCATCATCATCATCATCATCATCATCATCATCATCATCATCATCATCATCATCATCATCATCATCATCATCATCATCATCATCATCATCATAATCATCATCATCATCATCATCATCATCATCATCATCATCATCATCATCATCATCATCATCATCATCATCATTATCATCATCATGCCCGGAGGCGGTGTTGTACCGCCTCCGGGCATACCACACCGCCTCCGGGCATACAACACCGCCTCCGGGCATACTACACCGCCTCCGGGCATACCACACCGCCTCCGGGCATACAACACCGCCTCCGGGCATACTACACCGCCTCCGGGCATACCACACCGCCTCCGGGCATACAACACCGCCTCCGGGCATACTGCACCGCCTCCGGGCATACCACACCGCCTCCGGGCATACAACACTGCCTCCGGGCATACTACACCGCCTCCGGGCATACCAGACCGCCTCAGGGCATACAACACCGCCTCCGGGCATACAACACCGCCTCCGGGCATACCACACCGCCTCCGGGCATACAACACCGCCTCCGGGCATACAACACCGCCTCCGGGCATACCACACCGCCTCCGGGCATACAACACCGCCTCCGGGCATACAACACCGCCTCCGGGCATACCACACCGTCTCACGTCATCATCAGCAACATCATCAGCAACATCATCAGCAACATCACCAGCAACATCATCAGCAACATCATCAGCAACATCATCAGCAACATCATCAGCAACATCATCAGCAACATCATCCTCATTATCATCATCAACATCATCATCAACATCATCATCAACATCATCATCAACATCATCATCAACATCATCATCAACATCATCAGCAACATCATCAGCAACATCATCAGCAACATCATCAGCAACATCATCAACAACATCATCATCAGCAACATCATCATCAGCAACATCATCATCAGCAACATCATCATCATCATCATCATCATCATCATCATCATCATCATCATCATCATCATCATCATCATCATCATCATCATCATCATCATCATCATCATCATCATCATCATCATCATCATCATCATCATCATCATCATCATCATCATCATCATCATCATCATCATCATCATCATCATCATCATTATCATCATCATGCCCGGAGGCGGTGTTGTACCGCCTCCGGGCATACCACACCGCCTCCGGGCATACAACACCGCCTCCGGGCATACTACACCGCCTCCGGGCATACCACACCGCCTCCGGGCATACAACACCGCCTCCGGGCATACTACACCGCCTCCGGGCATACCACACCGCCTCCGGGCATACAACACCGCAAACGGGCATACCACACCGTCTCACGTCATCATCAGCAACATCATCAGCAACATCATTCGCAAAACATCATCAGCAACATCACCAGCAACATCATCAGCAACATCATCAGCAACATCATCAGCAACATCATCATCAACATCATCATCAACATCATCATTAACATCATCATCAACATCAACATCATCATCAACATCATCATCAACATCATCATCAACATCATCATCAACATCATCATCAACATCATCATCAACATCATCATCAACATCATCATCAACATCATCAGCAACATCATCAGCAACATCATCAGCAACATCATCAGCAACATCATCAACAACATCATCATCAGCAACATCATCATCAGCAACATCATCATCAGCAACATCATCATCATCATCATCATCATCATCATCATCATCATCATCATCATCATCATCATCATCATCATCATCATCATCATCATCATCATCATCATCATCATCATCATCATCATCATCATCATCATCATCATCATCATCATCATCATCATCATCATCATCATCATCATCATCATCATCATCATCATCATCATCATCATCATCATCATTATCATCATCATGCCCGGAGGCGGTGTTGTACCGCCTCCGGGCATACCACACCGCCTCCGGGCATACAACACCGCCTCCGGGCATACTACACCGCCTCCGGGCATACCACACCGCCTCCGGGCATACAACACCGCCTCCGGGCATACTACACCGCCTCCGGGCATACCACACCGCCTCCGGGCATACAACACCGCAAACGGGCATACCACACCGTCTCACGTCATCATCAGCAACATCATCAGCAACATCATTCGCAAAACATCATCAGCAACATCACCAGCAACATCATCAGCAACATCATCAGCAACATCATCAGCAACATCATCATCAACATCATCATCAACATCATCATTAACATCATCATCAACATCAACATCATCATCAACATCATCATCAACATCATCATCAACATCATCATCAACATCATCATCAACATCATCATCAACATCATCATCAACATCATCATCAACATCATCATCAACATCATCAGCAACATCATCAGCAACATCATCAGCAACATCATCAGCAACATCATCAACAACATCATCATCAGCAACATCATCATCAGCAACATCATCATCAGCAACATCATCATCATCATCATCATCATCATCATCATCATCATCATCATCATCATCATCATCATCATCATCATCATCATCATCATCATCATCATCATCATCATCATCATCATCATCATCATCATCATCATCATCATCATCATCATCATCATCATCATCATCATCATCATCATCATCATCATCATCATCATCATCATCATCATCATCATCATCATCATCATCATCCTCATTATCATCATCAACATCATCATCAACATCATCATCAACATCATCATCAACATCATCATCAACATCATCATCAACATCATCAGCAACATCATCAGCAACATCATCAGCAACATCATCAGCAACATCATCAACAACATCATCATCAGCAACATCATCATCAGCAACATCATCATCAGCAACATCATCATCATCATCATCATCATCATCATCATCATCATCATCATCATCATCATCATCATCATCATCATCATCATCATCATCATCATCATCATCATCATCATCATCATCATCATCATCATCATCATCATCATCATCATCATCATCATCATCATCATAATCATCATCATCATCATCATCATCATCATCATCATCATCATCATCATCATCATCATCATCATCATCATCATCATTATCATCATCATGCCCGGAGGCGGTGTTGTACCGCCTCCGGGCATACCACACCGCCTCCGGGCATACAACACCGCCTCCGGGCATACTACACCGCCTCCGGGCATACCACACCGCCTCCGGGCATACAACACCGCCTCCGGGCATACTACACCGCCTCCGGGCATACCACACCGCCTCCGGGCATACAACACCGCCTCCGGGCATACTGCACCGCCTCCGGGCATACCACACCGCCTCCGGGCATACAACACTGCCTCCGGGCATACTACACCGCCTCCGGGCATACCAGACCGCCTCAGGGCATACAACACCGCCTCCGGGCATACAACACCGCCTCCGGGCATACCACACCGCCTCCGGGCATACAACACCGCCTCCGGGCATACAACACCGCCTCCGGGCATACCACACCGCCTCCGGGCATACAACACCGCCTCCGGGCATACAACACCGCCTCCGGGCATACCACACCGTCTCACGTCATCATCAGCAACATCATCAGCAACATCATCAGCAACATCACCAGCAACATCATCAGCAACATCATCAGCAACATCATCAGCAACATCATCAGCAACATCATCAGCAACATCATCATCAACATCATCATCAACATCTTCATCAACATCATCATCAACATCATCATCAACATCATCAGCAACATCATCAGCAACATCATCAGCAACATCATCAGCAACATCATCAACAACATCATCATCAGCAACATCATCATCAGCAACATCATCATCAGCAACATCATCATCATCATCATCATCATCATCATCATCATCATCATCATCATCATCATCATCATCATCATCATCATCATCATCATCATCATCATCATCATCATCATCATCATCATCATCATCATCATCATCATCATCATCATCATCATCATCATCATCATCATCATCATCATCATCATCATCATCATCATCATCATCATCATCATTATCATCATCATGCCCGGAGGCGGTGTTGTACCGCCTCCGGGCATACCACACCGCCTCCGGGCATACAACACCGCCTCCGGGCATACTACACCACTTCCGGGCATACCACACCGCCTCCGGGCATACAACACCGCCTCCGGGCATACTACACCGCCTCGGGGCATACCACACTGCCTCCGGGCATACAACAACGCCTCCGGGCATACTGCACCGCCTCCGGGCATACCACACCGCCTCCGGGCATACAACACCGCCTCCGGGCATACTACACCGCCTCCGGGCGTACCAGACCGCCTCAGGGCATACAACACCGCCTCCGGGCATACAACACCGCCTCCGGGCATACCACACCGCCTCCGGGCATACAACACCGCCTCCGGGCATACAACACCGCCTCCGGGCATACCACACCGCCTCCGGGCATACAACACCGCCTCCGGGCATACAACACCGCCTCCGGGCATACCACACCGTCTCACGTCATCATCAGCAACATCATCAGCAACATCATCAGCAACATCACCAGCAACATCATCAGCAACATCATCAGCAACATCATCAGCAACATCATCAGCAACATCATCATCAACATCATCATCAACATCATCATCAACATCATTATCAACATCATCATCAACATCATCAGCAACATCATCAGCAACATCATCAGCAACATCATCAGCAACATCATCAACAACATAATCATCAGAAACATCATCATCAGCAACATCATCATCAGCAACATCATCATCATCATCATCATCATCATCATCATCATCATCATCATCATCATCATCATCATCATCATCATCATCATCATCATCATCATCATCATCATCATCATCATCATCATCATCATCATCATCATCATCATCATCATCATCATCATCATCATCATCATCATCATAATCATCATCATCATCATCATCATCATCATCATCATTATCATCATCATGCCCGGAGGCGGTGTTGTACCGCCTCCGGGCATACCACACCGCCTCCGGGCATACAACACCGCCTCCGGGCATACTACACCGCCTCCGGGCATACCACACCGCCTCCGGGCATACAACACCGCCTCCGGGCATACTACACCGCCTCCGGGCATACCACACCGCCTCCGGGCCAAAACCGCCTCCGGGCATACTGCACCGCCTCCGGGCATACCACACCGCCTCCGGGCATACAACACCGCCTCCGGGCATACTACACCGCCTCCGGGCATACCAGACCGCCTCAGGGCATACAACACCGCCTCCGGGCATACAACACCGCCTCCGGGCATACCACACCGCCTCCGGGCATACAACACCGCCTCCGGGCATACAACACCGCCTCCGGGCATACCACACCGCCTCCGGGCATACAACACCGCCTCCGGGCATACAACACCGCCTCCGGGCATACCACACCGTCTCACGTCATCATCAGCAACATCATCAGCAACATCATCAGCAACATCACCAGCAACATCATCAGCAACATCATCAGCAACATCATCAGCAACATCATCAGCAACATCATCAGCAACATCATCATCAACATCATCATCAACATCATCATCAACATCATCATCAACATCATCATCAACATCAACATCATCAAGAACATCATCATCAACATCATCATCAACATCATCATCAACATCAACATCAACATCATCATCAACATCATCATCAACATCATCATCAACATCATCATCAACATCATCATCAACATCATCATCAACATCATCAGCAACATAATCAGCAACATAATCATCAACATCATCATCAACATCATCATCAACATCATCATCAACATCATCAGCAACATCATCAGCAACATCATCAGCAACATCATCAGCAACATCATCAACAACATCATCATCAGCAACATCATCATCAGCAACATCATCATCAGCAACATCATCATCATCATCATCATCATCATCATCATCATCATCATCATCATCATCATCATCATCATCATCATCATCATCATCATCATCATCATCATCATCATCATCATCATCATCATCATCATCATCATCATCATCATCATCATCATCATCATCATCATCATCATCATCATCATCATCATCATCATCATCATCATCATCATCATCATCCTCATTATCATCATCAACATCATCATCAACATCATCATCAACATCATCATCAACATCATCATCAACATCATCATCAACATCATCAGCAACATCATCAGCAACATCATCAGCAACATCATCAGCAACATCATCAACAACATCATCATCAGCAACATCATCATCAGCAACATCATCATCAGCAACATCATCATCATCATCATCATCATCATCATCATCATCATCATCATCATCATCATCATCATCATCATCATCATCATCATCATCATCATCATCATCATCATCATCATCATCATCATCATCATCATCATCATCATCATCATCATCATCATCATCATCATCATCATTATCATCATCATGCCCGGAGGCGGTGTTGTACCGCCTCCGGGCATACCACACCGCCTCCGGGCATACAACACCGCCTCCGGGCATACTACACCGCCTCCGGGCATACCACACCGCCTCCGGGCATACAACACCGCCTCCGGGCATACTACACCGCCTCCGGGCATACCACACCGCCTCCGGGCATACAACACCGCAAACGGGCATACCACACCGTCTCACGTCATCATCAGCAACATCATCAGCAACATCATTCGCAAAACATCATCAGCAACATCACCAGCAACATCATCAGCAACATCATCAGCAACATCATCAGCAATATCATCATCAACATCATCATCAACATCATCATTAACATCATCATCAACATCAACATCATCATCAACATCATCATCAACATCATCATCAACATCATCATCAACATCATCATCAACATCATCATCAACATCATCATCAACATCATCATCAACATCATCAGCAACATCATCAGCAACATCATCAGCAACATCATCAGCAACATCATCAACAACATCATCATCAGCAACATCATCATCAGCAACATCATCATCAGCAACATCATCATCATCATCATCATCATCATCATCATCATCATCATCATCATCATCATCATCATCATCATCATCATCATCATCATCATCATCATCATCATCATCATCATCATCATCATCATCATCATCATCATCATCATCATCATCATCATCATCATCATCATCATCATCATCATCATCATCATCATCATCATCATCATCATCATCATCATCATCCTCATTATCATCATCAACATCATCATCAACATCATCATCAACATCATCATCAACATCATCATCAACATCATCATCAACATCATCAGCAACATCATCAGCAACATCATCAGCAACATCATCAGCAACATCATCAACAACATCATCATCAGCAACATCATCATCAGCAACATCATCATCAGCAACATCATCATCATCATCATCATCATCATCATCATCATCATCATCATCATCATCATCATCATCATCATCATCATCATCATCATCATCATCATCATCATCATCATCATCATCATCATCATCATCATCATCATCATCATCATCATCATCATCATCATAATCATCATCATCATCATCATCATCATCATCATCATCATCATCATCATCATCATCATCATCATCATCATCATCATCATCATCATCATTATCATCATCATGCCCGGAGGCGGTGTTGTACCGCCTCCGGGCATACCACACCGCCTCCGGGCATACAACACCGCCTCCGGGCATACTACACCGCCTCCGGGCATACCACACCGCCTCCGGGCATACAACACCGCCTCCGGGCATACTACACCGCCTCCGGGCATACCACACCGCCTCCGGGCATACAACACCGCCTCCGGGCATACTGCACCGCCTCCGGGCATACCACACCGCCTCCGGGCATACAACACTGCCTCCGGGCATACTACACCGCCTCCGGGCATACCAGACCGCTCAGGGCATACAACACCGCCTCCGGGCATACAACACCGCCTCCGGGCATACCACACCGCCTCCGGGCATACAACACCGCCTCCGGGCATACAACACCGCCTCCGGGCATACCACACCGCCTCCGGGCATACAACACCGCCTCCGGGCATACAACACCGCCTCCGGGCATACCACACCGTCTCACGTCATCATCAGCAACATCATCAGCAACATCATCAGCTACATCACCAGCAACATCATCAGCAACATCATCAGCAACATCATCAGCAACATCATCAGCAACATCATCAGCAACATCATCATCAACATCATCATCAACATCTTCATCAACATCATCATCAACATCATCATCAACATCATCAGCAACATCATCAGCAACATCATCAGCAACATCATCAGCAACATCATCAACAACATCATCATCAGCAACATCATCATCAGCAACATCATCATCAGCAACATCATCATCATCATCATCATCATCATCATCATCATCATCATCATCATCATCATCATCATCATCATCA
>JAXIVJ010010242.1:35000-40000 GCA_036785665.1 Chirona hameri
CATCATCATCAACATCATCATCAACATCATCATCAACATCATCATCAACATCATCATCAACATCATCAGCAACATCATCAGCAACATCATCAGCAACATCATCAGCAACATCATCAACAACATCATCATCAGCAACATCATCATCAGCAACATCATCATCAGCAACATCATCATCATCATCATCATCATCATCATCATCATCATCATCATCATCATCATCATCATCATCATCATCATCATCATCATCATCATCATCATCATCATCATCATCATCATCATCATCATCATCATCATCATCATCATCATCATCATCATAATCATCATCATCATCATCATCATCATCATCATCATCATCATCATCATCATCATCATCATCATCATCATCATTATCATCATCATGCCCGGAGGCGGTGTTGTACCGCCTCCGGGCATACCACACCGCCTCCGGGCATACAACACCGCCTCCGGGCATACTACACCGCCTCCGGGCATACCACACCGCCTCCGGGCATACAACACCGCCTCCGGGCATACTACACCGCCTCCGGGCATACCACACCGCCTCCGGGCATACAACACCGCCTCCGGGCATACTGCACCGCCTCCGGGCATACCACACCGCCTCCGGGCATACAACACTGCCTCCGGGCATACTACACCGCCTCCGGGCATACCAGACCGCCTCAGGGCATACAACACCGCCTCCGGGCATACAACACCGCCTCCGGGCATACCACACCGCCTCCGGGCATACAACACCGCCTCCGGGCATACAACACCGCCTCCGGGCATACCACACCGCCTCCGGGCATACAACACCGCCTCCGGGCATACAACACCGCCTCCGGGCATACCACACCGTCTCACGTCATCATCAGCAACATCATCAGCAACATCATCAGCAACATCACCAGCAACATCATCAGCAACATCATCAGCAACATCATCAGCAACATCATCAGCAACATCATCAGCAACATCATCATCAACATCATCATCAACATCTTCATCAACATCATCATCAACATCATCATCAACATCATCAGCAACATCATCAGCAACATCATCAGCAACATCATCAGCAACATCATCAACAACATCATCATCAGCAACATCATCATCAGCAACATCATCATCAGCAACATCATCATCATCATCATCATCATCATCATCATCATCATCATCATCATCATCATCATCATCATCATCATCATCATCATCATCATCATCATCATCATCATCATCATCATCATCATCATCATCATCATCATCATCATCATCATCATCATCATCATCATCATCATC
Organism: Chirona hameri; assembly: GCA_036785665.1. Classification (NCBI taxonomy): domain Eukaryota; kingdom Metazoa; phylum Arthropoda; class Thecostraca; order Balanomorpha; family Balanidae; genus Chirona; species Chirona hameri. The sequence continues at coordinate 36,306 of JAXIVJ010010242.1, forward strand.
ATCATCATCATCATCATCATCATCATCATCATCATCATCATTATCATCATCATGCCCGGAGGCGGTGTTGTACCGCCTCCGGGCATACCACACCGCCTCCGGGCATACAACACCGCCTCCGGGCATACTACACCACTTCCGGGCATACCACACCGCCTCCGGGCATACAACACCGCCTCCGGGCATACTACACCGCCTCGGGGCATACCACACTGCCTCCGGGCATACAACAACGCCTCCGGGCATACTGCACCGCCTCCGGGCATACCACACCGCCTCCGGGCATACAACACCGCCTCCGGGCATACTACACCGCCTCCGGGCGTACCAGACCGCCTCAGGGCATACAACACCGCCTCCGGGCATACAACACCGCCTCCGGGCATACCACACCGCCTCCGGGCATACAACACCGCCTCCGGGCATACAACACCGCCTCCGGGCATACCACACCGCCTCCGGGCATACAACACCGCCTCCGGGCATACAACACCGCCTCCGGGCATACCACACCGTCTCACGTCATCATCAGCAACATCATCAGCAACATCATCAGCAACATCACCAGCAACATCATCAGCAACATCATCAGCAACATCATCAGCAACATCATCAGCAACATCATCATCAACATCATCATCAACATCATCATCAACATCATTATCAACATCATCATCAACATCATCAGCAACATCATCAGCAACATCATCAGCAACATCATCAGCAACATCATCAACAACATAATCATCAGAAACATCATCATCAGCAACATCATCATCAGCAACATCATCATCATCATCATCATCATCATCATCATCATCATCATCATCATCATCATCATCATCATCATCATCATCATCATCATCATCATCATCATCATCATCATCATCATCATCATCATCATCATCATCATCATCATCATCATCATCATCATCATCATCATCATAATCATCATCATCATCATCATCATCATCATCATCATTATCATCATCATGCCCGGAGGCGGTGTTGTACCGCCTCCGGGCATACCACACCGCCTCCGGGCATACAACACCGCCTCCGGGCATACTACACCGCCTCCGGGCATACCACACCGCCTCCGGGCATACAACACCGCCTCCGGGCATACTACACCGCCTCCGGGCATACCACACCGCCTCCGGGCATACAACACCGCCTCCGGGCATACTGCACCGCCTCCGGGCATACCACACCGCCTCCGGGCATACAACACCGCCTCCGGGCATACTACACCGCCTCCGGGCATACCAGACCGCCTCAGGGCATACAACACCGCCTCCGGGCATACAACACCGCCTCCGGGCATACCACACCGCCTCCGGGCATACAACACCGCCTCCGGGCATACAACACCGCCTCCGGGCATACCACACCGCCTCCGGGCATACAACACCGCCTCCGGGCATACAACACCGCCTCCGGGCATACCACACCGTCTCACGTCATCATCAGCAACATCATCAGCAACATCATCAGCAACATCACCAGCAACATCATCAGCAACATCATCAGCAACATCATCAGCAACATCATCAGCAACATCATCAGCAACATCATCATCAACATCATCATCAACATCATCATCAACATCATCATCAACATCATCATCAACATCAACATCATCAAGAACATCATCATCAACATCATCATCAACATCATCATCAACATCAACATCAACATCATCATCAACATCATCATCAACATCATCATCAACATCATCATCAACATCATCATCAACATCATCATCAACATCATCAGCAACATAATCAGCAACATAATCATCAACATCATCATCAACATCATCATCAACATCATCATCAACATCATCAGCAACATCATCAGCAACATCATCAGCAACATCATCAGCAACATCATCAACAACATCATCATCAGCAACATCATCATCAGCAACATCATCATCAGCAACATCATCATCATCATCATCATCATCATCATCATCATCATCATCATCATCATCATCATCATCATCATCATCATCATCATCATCATCATCATCATCATCATCATCATCATCATCATCATCATCATCATCATCATCATCATCATCATCATCATCATCATCATCATCATCATCATCATCATCATCATCATCATCATCATCATCATCATCCTCATTATCATCATCAACATCATCATCAACATCATCATCAACATCATCATCAACATCATCATCAACATCATCATCAACATCATCAGCAACATCATCAGCAACATCATCAGCAACATCATCAGCAACATCATCAACAACATCATCATCAGCAACATCATCATCAGCAACATCATCATCAGCAACATCATCATCATCATCATCATCATCATCATCATCATCATCATCATCATCATCATCATCATCATCATCATCATCATCATCATCATCATCATCATCATCATCATCATCATCATCATCATCATCATCATCATCATCATCATCATCATCATCATCATCATCATCATCATTATCATCATCATGCCCGGAGGCGGTGTTGTACCGCCTCCGGGCATACCACACCGCCTCCGGGCATACCTCCGGGCATACAACACCGCCTCCGGGCATACTACACCGCCTCCGGGCATACCACACCGCCTCCGGGCATACAACACCGCCTCCGGGCATACTACACCGCCTCCGGGCATACCACACCGCCTCCGGGCATACAACACCGCAAACGGGCATACCACACCGTCTCACGTCATCATCAGCAACATCATCAGCAACATCATTCGCAAAACATCATCAGCAACATCACCAGCAACATCATCAGCAACATCATCAGCAACATCATCAGCAATATCATCATCAACATCATCATCAACATCATCATTAACATCATCATCAACATCAACATCATCATCAACATCATCATCAACATCATCATCAACATCATCATCAACATCATCATCAACATCATCATCAACATCATCATCAACATCATCATCAACATCATCAGCAACATCATCAGCAACATCATCAGCAACATCATCAGCAACATCATCAACAACATCATCATCAGCAACATCATCATCAGCAACATCATCATCAGCAACATCATCATCATCATCATCATCATCATCATCATCATCATCATCATCATCATCATCATCATCATCATCATCATCATCATCATCATCATCATCATCATCATCATCATCATCATCATCATCATCATCATCATCATCATCATCATCATCATCATCATCATCATCATCATCATCATCATCATCATCATCATCATCATCATCATCATCATCATCATCCTCATTATCATCATCAACATCATCATCAACATCATCATCAACATCATCATCAACATCATCATCAACATCATCATCAACATCATCAGCAACATCATCAGCAACATCATCAGCAACATCATCAGCAACATCATCAACAACATCATCATCAGCAACATCATCATCAGCAACATCATCATCAGCAACATCATCATCATCATCATCATCATCATCATCATCATCATCATCATCATCATCATCATCATCATCATCATCATCATCATCATCATCATCATCATCATCATCATCATCATCATCATCATCATCATCATCATCATCATCATCATCATCATCATCATAATCATCATCATCATCATCATCATCATCATCATCATCATCATCATCATCATCATCATCATCAT
>JAXIVJ010010243.1:5000-7500 GCA_036785665.1 Chirona hameri
TCCGGGCATACCACACCGCCTCCGGGCATACAACACCGCCTCCGGGCATACTACACCGCCTCCGGCATACCACACCGCCTCCGGGCATACAACACCGCCTCCGGGCATACTGCACCGCCTCCGGGCATACCACACCGCCTCCGGGCATACAACACCGCCTCCGGGCATACTACACCGCCTCCGGGCATACCAGACCGCCTCAGGGCATACAACACCGCCTCCGGGCATACAACACCGCCTCCGGGCATACCACAACCGCCTCCGGCATACAACACCGCCTCCGGGCATTACAACACCGCCTCCGGGCATACCACACCGTCTCACGTCATCATCAGCAACATCATCAGCAACATCATCAGCAACATCACCAGCAACATCATCAGCAACATCATCACATCAGCAACATCAGCAACATCATCAGCAACATCATCAGCAACATCAGCATCAACATCATCATCAACATACATCATCAACATCATCATCAACATCATCATCAACATCATCAGCAACATCATCAGCAACATCATCATCACATCATCAGCAACATCATCAGCAACATCATCAGCAACATCATCAGCAACATCATCAACAACATCATCATCAGCAACATCATCATCAGCAACATCATCATCAGCAACATCATCATCATCATCATCATCATCATCATCATTCATCATCATCATCATCATCATCATCATCATCATCATCATCATCATCATCATCATCATCATCATCATCATCATCATCATCATCATCATCATCATCAATCATCATCATCATCATCATCATCATCATCATCATCATCATCATTATCATCATCATGCCCGGAGGCGGTGTTGTACCGCCTCCGGGCATACACACCGCCTCCGGGCATACAACACCGCCTCCGGGCATACTACACCGCCTCCGGGCATACCACACCGCCTCCAGGCATACAACACCGCCTCCGGGCATACTACACCGCCTCCGGGCATACCACACCGCCTCCGGGCATACAACACCGCCCTCCGGGCATACTGCACCGCCTCCGGGCATACCACACCCGCCTCCGGGCATACAACACCGCCTCCGGGCATACTACACCGCCTCCGGGCATACCAGACCGCCTCAGGGCATACAACACCGCCTCCTGGCATACAACACCGCCTCCGGGCATACCACACACCGCCTCCGGGCATACAACACCGCCTCCGGCATACAACACCGCCTCCGGGCATACCACACCACCTCCGGGCATACAACACCGCCTCGGGCATACAACACCGCCTCCGGGCATACCACACCGTCTCACGTCATCATCAGCAACATCATCAGCAACATCATCAGCAACATCACCAGCAACATCATCAGCAACATCATCAGCAACATCATCAGCAACATCATCAGCAACATCATCAGCAACATCATCATCAACATCATCATCAACATCATCATCATCATCATCATCATCATCATCATCATCATCATCATCATCATCATCATCATCATCATCATCATCATCATCATATCATCATCATCATCATTATCATCATCATGCCCGGAGGCGGTGTTGTACGCGCCTCCAGGGCATACCACACCGCCTCCGGGCATACAACACCGCCTCCGGGGCATACTACACCGCTTCCGGGCATACCACACCGCCTCCTGGCATTACAACACCGCCTCCGGGCATACTACACCGCCTCCGGGCATACAACACCCCCTCCGGGCAAACAACACCGCCTCCGGGCATACTGCACCGCCTCCGGGCATACCACACCGCCTCCGGGCATACAACACCTCGCCTCCGGGCATACTCACCGCCTCCGGCATACAGACCGCCTCCAGGGCATACAACACCGCCTCCGGGCATACACAACACGCCTCCGGGCATACCACACCGCCTCCGGGCATACAACACCGCCTCCGGGCATACAACACCGCCTCCGGGCATACCACACCGCCTCCGGGCATACAACACCGCCTCCGGGCAATACAACACCGCCTCCGGGCATACCACACCGTCTCACGTCATCATCAGCAACATCATCAGCAACATCATCAGCAACATCACCAGCAACATCATCAGCAACATCATCAGCCTCCGGGCATACAACACCGCCTCCGGGCATACCACACCGCCTCCGGGCATGCAACACCGACCTCCGGGCATACAACACCGCAAACGGGCATACCACACCGTCTCACGTCATCATCAGCAACATCATCAGCAACATCATCAGCAACATCATCAGCAACATCACCAGCAAACATCATCAGCAACATCATCAGCAACATCATCAGCAACATCATCATCAACATCATCATCAACATCATCATTAACATCATCATCAACATCAACATATCATCACATCATCATCAACATCATCATCAACATCATCATCAACATCATCATCAACATCATCATCAACATCATCATCAACATCATCATCAACATCATCATCAACATCATCAGCAACATCATCAGCAACATCATCAGCATCACATCACATCAACTCAT
>JAXIVJ010010243.1:15000-17500 GCA_036785665.1 Chirona hameri
CGGGCATACAACACCGCGCTCCGGCATACCACACCGCCTCCGGGCATACAACACCGCTCTCCGGGCATACAAACACCGCCTCCGGGCATACCACACCGTCCTCACGTCATCATCAGCAACATCATCAGCAACATCATCAGCAAATCACCAGCAACATCATCAGCAACATCATCAGCAACATCATCAGCAACATCATCAGCAACATCATCAGCAACATCATCATCACACATCATCATCATCAACATCATCATCAACATCATCATCAACATCATCAGCAACATCATCAGCAACCATCATCATCAACATCATCAGCAACATCATCAGCAACATCATCAGCAACATCATCAGCAACATCATCAGACATCATCATCAGCAACATCATCATCAGCAACATCATCATCAGCAACATCATCATCATCATCATCATCATCATCATCATCATCATCATCATCATCATCATCATCATCATCATCATCATCATCATCTATCATCATCATCATCATCATCATCATCATCATCATCATCATCATCATCATCATCATCATCATCATCATCACTCATCATCATCATCATCATCATCATGCGAGGCTGGTCTTCTGAATCATCGATCATGCCCGGAAGGCGGTGTTGTACCGCCTCCGGGCATACCACAGTACACCGCCTCCGGGCATACAACACCGCCTCCGGGCATACTACACCGCCTCCGGCATACCACACCGCCTCCAGGGCATACAACACACCGCCTCCGGGCATACTGACACCGCCTCCGGGCATACACACACCGCCCTCCGGGCATACAACACCGCCTCCGGGCATACTGCACCGCCTCCGGGCATACCACAGACCGCCTCCGGGCATACAACACCGCCTCCGTGCATACTACAACCGCCTCCGGGCATACCAGACCGCCTCAGGGCATACAACACCGCCTCCTGGGCATACAACACCGCCTCCGGGCATACCACACCGCCTCCGGGCATACAACACCGCCTCCGGGCATACAATCACCGCCTCGGGCATACCACACTCCACCTCCGGGCATACAACACCGCCTCCGGGCATACCAACACCGCCTCCGGCATACATCACCGACATCAGCACATCATCAGCAACATCATCAGCAACATCATCAGCAACATCACCAGCAACATCATCAGCAACATCATCAGCAACATCATCAGCAACATCATCAGCAACTATCCTATCAGCAACATCATCATCAAACATCATCATCAACATCATCATCATCATCATCATCATCATCATCATCATCATCATCATCATCATCATCCATCATCATCATCATCATCATCACATCACATCATCATCATCATTATCATCATCATGCCCGGAGGCGGTGTTGTACCGCCTCCGGGCATACCACACCGCCTCCGGGCATAACAACACCGCCTCCGGGCATACTACACCGCTTCCGGGCATACCACACCGCCTCCGGGCATACAACACCGCCTCCGGGCATACTACACCGCCTCCGGGCATACAACACCCCCTCCGGCAAACAACACCGCCTCCGGGTCATACTGCACCGCCTCCGGGCATACCACACCGCCTCCGGGCATACAACACCGCCTCCGGGCATACTACACCGCCTCCGGGCATACAGACCGCCTCAGGGCATACAACACCGCCTCCGGCATACAACACCGCCTCCGGGCATACCAACACCGCCTCCGGGCATACAACACCGCCTCCAGGCATACAACACCGCCCTCCGGGCATACACAACCGCCTCCGGCATACAACACCGCCTCCGGGCATACAACACCGCCTCCGGCATACCTCACACGTCTCACGTCATCAATCAGCAACATCATCAGCAACATCATCAGCAACTCACCAGCAACATCATCAGCAACATCATCAGCAACATCATCAGTACATCATCATCAACATCATCAGCAACATCATCATCAACATCATCATCAACATCATCATCAACATCATCATCAACATCATCATCAACATCATCAGCAACATCATCAGCAACATCATCAGCAACATCATCAGCAACATCATCAGCAACATCATCATAGCAACATCATCAACAGCAACATCATCATCAGCACATCATCATCATCATCATCATCATCATCATCATCTCATCTCATCATCATCATCATCATCATCATCATCATCATCATCATCTCATCATCATCATCATCATCATCATCATCATCATCATCTCATCATCATCATCATCATCATCATCATTATCATCATCATGCCCGGAGCGGTGTTGTACCGCCTCCGGGCATACCACACCGCCTCCGGGCATACAACACCGCCTCCGGGCATACTACACCGCCTCCGGGCATAACTACACACGCCTCCGGGCATACAACACCGCCTCCGGGGCATACTACACCGCCTCCGGGCATACCACACCTGCCTCCGGGCATACAAAACCGCCTCCGGGCATACTGCACCGCCTCCGGGCATACCAACACCGCCTCGGGCAATACAACACCGCCTCCGGGCA
>JAXIVJ010010244.1:5000-45000 GCA_036785665.1 Chirona hameri
GTGGGTGTGTGGGTGTGTGGGGGGTGGTGGGTGGTGTGGGTGTGGGGGTGGTGGGTGTGTGGGTGTGTGGGTGTGTGGGTGTGTGGTGTGTGGGTGTGTGGGGGTGTGTGGGTGTGTGGGGTGGGGGGGTGGGTGTGTGGGTGTGTGGGGGTGTGGGTGTGGGGGTGTGTGGGGTGTGGGTGTGTGGGTGTGTGGGTGTGGGTGGGGTGTGTGGGTGGGGGTGTGTGGGTGTGTGGGTGTGGGGTGTGTGGGGTGTGGGTGTGTGGGTGTGTGGGTGTGTGGGTGGTGGGTGTGTGGGGGTGTGTGGGGTTGTGGGTGTGGGTGTGTGGGTGTGTGGGTTGTGTGGTGTGGGGTGTGGGTGTGTGGGTGTGTGGGTGTGTGGGGTGTGGGGGTGTGTGGGTGGGGGGTGTGTGTGGGTGTGTGGGGGGTTGTGTGGGTGTGTGGGTGTGTGGGGTGGTGTGGGTGGGTGGGTGTGGGGTGTGTGGGTGTGTGGGGGTGTGGGTGTGGGGTGTGTGGGTGGTGTGGGTGTGTGGGTGTGTGGGTGTGTGGGTGTGTGGGTGTGTGGGTGTGTGTGTGGTGTGTGGGTGTGTGGGTGTGTGGGTGTGTGGGTGTGTGGGTGTGGTGGGGGTGGGGGTGTGGGTGGTGTGGGTGTGTGGGTGTGTGGGTGTGTGGGGTGTGTGGGTGTGTGGGTGTGTGGGGTGTGTGTGGGGTGTGTGTGGGGTGGTGGGGTGTGGGGTGGGTGGGTGTGGGGTGTGGGGGTGGGGTGTGTGGGGTGTGGGTGGTGTGGGGGTGTGGGGTGTGTGGGGTGTGGGGTGTGGGGGTGTGGGGTGTGGGGTGTGGGGTGTGGGGGGGGGGGGTGGGGGGTGTGGGGGTGTGGGGGGGGGTGGGTGTGTGTGTGGGGGGTGGGGGTGTGGGGGTGTGGGGTGTGGGGGGGTGTGGGGGGTGTGGGGTTGGGGGGTTGTGGGTGGTGGGGGTGGGGGGGGGGGGGGGGGGGGGTGGGGGGGTGTGGGGGGGGGGGGGTGGGGGGTGGGGTGGTGGGTGTGGGGTGTGGGGTGTGGGTTGTGGGCGTGTGGGCGTGTGGGCGGTGGGCGTGTGGGCGTGTGGGCGTGTAGGGCGTGTGGGCGTGTGGGCGTGTGGGCGTGTGTGCGTGTGGCGTGTGGGCGTGTGCGGGGCGTGTGGGCGTGTGGCGTGTGGGCGTGTGGGCGTGTGGGCGTGTGGGCGTGTGGGGCGTGTGGGCGTGTGGGCGTGTGGGCGTGTGGGCGTGTGGGCGTGTGGGCGTGTGGGCGTTGTGGGCGTGTGGGCGTGTGGGCGTGTGGGCGTGTGGGCGTGTGGGGCGTGTGGGCGTGTGGGCGTGTGGGCGTGCTGGCGTGTGGGCGTGTGGCGTGGGCGTGTGGGCGTTGCTGGGCGTGTGGGCGTGTGGCGTGTGGCGTGTGGGCGTGTGCGGGCGTGTGGCGTGTGGGGCGTGTGGGCTTCGTTCGTGTGGCGTGTGGGCGTGTGGGCGTGTGGGCGTGTGGGCGTGTGGGCGTGTGGGCGTGTGGGCGTGTGGGCGTGTGGGCGTGTGGGCGTGTGGGCGTGTGGTGCGAGTGTGGGCGTGTGGCGTGTGGGCGTGTGGCGTGTGGGCGTGTGGGGCGTGTGGGCGTGTGGGCGTGTGGGGCGTGTGGGCGTGTGGCGTGTGGGCGTGTGGGCGTGTGGGCGTGTGGGCGTGTGGGCGTGTGGGCGTGTGGGCGTGTGGCGTGTGGGCGTGTGGGCGTGTGGGCGTGTGGGCGTGTGGGCGTGTGGGCGTGTGGGCGTGTGGGCGTGTGGGCGTGTGGGCGTGTGGGCGTGTGGGCGTGTGGGCGTGTGGGCGTGTGGGCGTGTGGGCGTGTGGGCGTGTTGGCGTGTGGGCGTGTGGGCGTGTGTGCGTGTGGGCGTGTGGGCGTGTGGCGTGTGGGCGTGTGGGCGTGTGGGCGTGTGGCGTGTGGCGCTGTGTGGGCGTGTGGGCGGTGGGCGTGTGGGCGTGTGGGCGTGTGGGCGTGTGGGGCGTGTGGGCGTGTGGCGTGTGCGTGTGGGCGTGTGGGCGTGTGGGCGTGTGGGCGTGTGGGCGTGTGGGCGTGTGGGCGTGTGGGCGTGTGGGCGTGTGGGCGTGTGGGCGTGTGGGCGTGTGTGGGCGTGTGGGCGTGTTGGCGTGTGGGCGTGTGGGCGTGTGGGCGTGTGGGCGTGTGGGCGTGTGGGCGTGTGGGCGTGTGGGCGTGTGGGCGTGTGGGCGTGTGGGCGTGTGGGCGTGTGGGCGTGTGGGCGTGTGGGCGTGTGGGCGTGTGGGCGGTGTGGGCGTGTGGGCGTGTGGGCGTGTGGGCGTGTGGGCGTGTGGGGCGTGTGGGCGTGTGGGGCGTGTGGGCGTGTGGGCGTTGCTGTGGGCGTGTGGGCGTGTGGGCGTGTGGGCGTTGTGGGCGTGTGGGCGTGTGGGCGTGTGGGCGTGTGGGCGTGTGGGCGTGTGGGCTGCGTGTGGGCGTGTTGGGCGTGTGGGCGTGTGGCGTGTGGGCGTGTGGGCGTGTGGGCGTGTGGGCGTGTGGGCGTGTGGGCGTGTGGGCGTGTGGGCGTGTGGGCGTGTGGCGTGTGGGCGTGTGGGCGTGTGGGGCGTGTGGGCGTGTGGGCGTGTGGGCGTGTGGGCGTGTGGGCGTGTGGCGTGTGGGCGTGTGGGCTGGGCGGTGGGCGTGGGCGTGTGGGCGTGTGGGCGTGTGGGCGTGTGGGCGTGTGGGCGTGTGGGCGTGTGGGCGTGTGGGCGTGTGGGCGTGTGGGCGTGTGGGCGTGTGGCGTGTGGGCGTGTGGCGTGTGGGCGTGTGGGCGTGTGGGCGTTGTGGGCGTGTGGGCGTGTGGGCGTGTGGGCGTGTGGGCGTGTGGGCGTGTGGGCGTGTGGGCGTGTGGGCGTGTGGGCGTGTGGGCGTGTGGGCGTGTGGGCGTGTGGGCGTGTGGGCGTGTGGGCGTGTGGGCGTGTGGGCGTGTGGGCGTGTGGGCGTGTGGGCGTGTGGGCGTGTGGGCGTGTGGGCGTGTGGGCGTGTGGGCGTGTGGGCGTGTGGGCGTGTGGGCGTGTGGGCGTGTGGGCGTGTGGGCGTGTGGGCGTGTGGGCGTGTGGGCGTGTGGGCGTGTGGGCGTGTGGGCGTGTGGGCGTGTGGCGTGTGGGCGTGTGGGCGTGTGGGCGTGTGGGCGTGTGGGCGTGTGGGCGTGTGGGCGTGTGGGCGTGTGGGCGTGTGGGCGTGTGGGCGTGTGGGCGTGTGGGCGTGTGGGCGTGTGGGCGTGTGGGCGTGTGGGCGTGTGGGCGTGTGGGCGTGTGGGCGTGTGGGCGTGTGGGCGTGTGGGCGTGTGGGCGTGTGGGCGTGTGGGCGTGTGGGCGTGTGGGCGTGTGGGCGTGTGGGCGTGTGGGCGTGTGGGCGTGTGGGCGTGTGGGCGTGTGGGCGTGTGGGCGTGTGGGCGTGTGGGCGTGTGGGCGTGTGGGCGTGTGGGCGTGTGGGCGTGTGGGCGTGTGGGCGTGTGGGCGTGTGGGCGTGTGGGCGTGTGGGCGTGTGGGCGTGTGGGCGTGTGGGGCGTGTGGGCGTGTGGGCGTGTGGGCGTGTGGGCGTGTGGGCGTGTGGGCGTGTGGGCGTGTGGGCGTGTGGGCGTGTGGGCGTGTGGGCGTGTGGGCGTGTGGGCGTGTGGGCGTGTGGGCGTGTGGGCGTGTGGGCGTGTGGGCGTGTGGGCGTGTGGGCGTGTGGGCGTGTGGGCGTGTGGGCGTGTGGGCGTGTGGGCGTGTGGGCGTGTGGGCGTGTGGGCGTGTGGGCGTGTGGGCGTGTGGGCGTGTGGGCGTGTGGGCGTGTGGGCGTGTGGGCGTGTGGGCGTGTGGGCGTGTGGGCGTGTGGGCGTGTGGGCGTGTGGGCGTGTGGGCGTGTGGGCGTGTGGGCGTGTGGGCGTGTGGGCGTGTGGGCGTGTGGGTGTGCGTGGGTGGGTGGGTGGGTGGGTGGGTGGGTGGGTGGGTGGGTGGGTGGGTGTGTGTGTGTGTGTGTGTGTGTGTGTGTGTGTGTGTGTGTGTGTGTGTGTGTGTGTGTGTGTGTGTGTGTGTGTGTGTGTGTTTTGACCCATTGTATCAACAGTGCTAACGTGCGGCACAAAATGTTGACCATTTATATCACCAGTGTAATGGTAAATGCCAATTCTAAACCCATGGACGATGTTACTATTTGAGAATGGCACCAACCTTGCTTTGATTTATCATTGTTATTGCATCAGTGGCAGGCGGTGTATCTAACAGTGTTGGAGTTACCCATCATTTTGCGCAATTGATAAAATAACTGTCCAAGTTATGAATACACATTTTAAAATCATATGCTGTTAAGATTGTATATGTGCCCTTAACCCTATTCCCTGCGGGGGCAGATTCTGCCCCTTCCGGTGTTTTTTTTTTTAACTTGCCGCTTCTAAACCGTTAAACCTAGGGTCCTGAAACTTTGTGACTTTTCCCAAAATGAAATGGCGCGTGTTGTGTCAAAATTTTGCAAAAAATCGGTCGAGCAGAGGCGGTTCCAGGCTCCTGTTTTGGGGAGGGTGTTACGAATGCGGTTTTGCGGCGCATACTTCCTTCGTGATTTGCAGTGCAATAAATGAGTCAGAAACAATTTCAATGCAAAATACATCATAGATACTGGGAGTGCACATATTTTTGGGGCAGAGGCGCACTCAGGATAAAACATGGGAGGCGATAACCACCCTCAAATTAGGTCCAACTTCAAATTAGTAAGATGATAAAAGCGTTCCGCGCATGGTGCCCCATGTTTTTTTCCTGGATCAGTCTATGGGCAATATATCAAATTTAACAAATTACAGCATATAATGCCCACATGTGACGTTTATGTCGTCTCAAACAATCACAAACAGCACATATCTTTTCCCAGAAAATTCCCCCATTTTACTTTCCCTGAATACGCCTATGATTTTTATTTTGCTTTTTGTCCTTTGATGTATTAAAGACCAGTACATTTGAAGCTCAAAAACGTTTGGAACATGAACATCGGTCGAGCCACATGGCCGCAATGCCTAAAAAAAAAACACCCAAAAGTTTCGTTTTTGTTGCCCCCTGGATTCCCATTTTCGAACCAAAAAAAATAAATCGGGTAAAAAAATTATCTTGTCATGACGAATCGAATGACGTTTTCCCCATCGCAATCTACCGAGCGGTGTTCGATATCTCTGGGGTGGGGGGGGGGGGGGGGCAGAATCTGCCACCCCGCAGGTTAACGTAATTCTGGCCGCCCGCAGGGAATAGGGTTAAGCCCCAATCATCATCATCATCATCAAGATTTTCTATGGATTTCCACTGTCTCCAATTGGTGTTACTTGCTGTTGGTTTTTAAATCGATGTTGGTTTTTAAATCGATGATGTGGTTAGAAGTGTTCTATTGGTTGGGTAGGGTAAGTACTAGGTACCTTAACCCGCGCGGCGGTGGGAGGGGGGTAAAATTTACCCCCCCCCCTCCCGGATTTTCTCAATAACTTGAAAACTATAAAATATATCACAGTGAAACTTACTGTACCTTATGGTGCATCAATTCGACTTCTTCTGCCAAAATTTTGTTGAAATTCAGGAATTTTTTGGGAGATAATGACGTTTTAGTGACGTCATGTCATGTCATTTTTGGTGAAAAAAGTTAAATGTTTGAAAAAAACGTAAAAGTAGCGTGTTAATGCAACTCGCAAATAAAAAGCGTCAAAAGAAAGTAAATAACATGGTCTTTATAATGGTTATCTCGGATTTTCACAATTTTGGGTTTTTGACCCACAAAATTGCAAACAAAACTTATTTTTGGGAAGAATTTCCACAACTTTAAAAAAAAACGGAAGACATATTAGAGAACGGAGTATGAACGATGCTGAAACCAAATTTCAAAGCAATATATTTATTTTTGACTGACTTATAGCTCTCGAAGTTTAAGTAACCCATGACGTCATTTTTAAAAATTGCGTTTGTTGGCTTTTACCGAGCAGATACAGACAAATAAATGTCACTACTGTATTTCTAAGACAAAACTAGTCTAGAAACATGCAATATTTATTTAAATTAATCAATTTCAAATATTGTCCTTTTTGTGACCTGACCTTGACCTGATGGCTATTATATGGGGTCAGGCTGTGCAAATGGCTGCCTCGATCGAATTATACGTGTAAAATAACCCATACAACATGTGTCGCTTGGCTTTCGTAGACCTGTGACCTTTGGTGACCTGACCTTGACCTTGACCTTTGCTTACAATTTCAATGTACTTATGCAGGAGATGCATTATACATTTGGGAGCACTTTGTGAGATAATAGTTGCAAAGGCTTTGGATGAAAAGTATAGCCCAAAAACCCAAATAATTAAATTCTGACACTTGACCTGACCGTGACCTGACATGTGACCTTATTTTAAGAATTTATGATATGCGTTAGATTCTTCTCACTGAGAGCTTTCGATTGCCGCCTTGCGCGTCTCGCAGCAGGTTATTGGTGCGGAAGATACGAGGGGGGGGGGGGGGTAAAATTTACCCCCAGCACCGGGCGTTCGGATGGAGACCCCAGCACCGGGCAGGTTAACATATCAGGGAATATACTAAAAAATGCCAATCAAATCTGTTGCTTTTTCAGTTGAAATTTGACATGGAAATATCCTGCTGCTCCAGACCATTCCTTGAATGAGTTGTATTTGCTCACAAGTGGATGCCTGCCAGGCAAATGTTTTTCATGGCTGTCATTGGGATTGCTTTTGTTGCAGGGTCATTCCACATCAAATCGCACAAAGGGGTTTCGTACCCTTTCAGATTATGATGAAAATTGGTACACCTGTAGTGTCAAGTGAAAGAAACGTACGGCCCAACTTTTAGCTCCGGGTGACCTCAAGGGTCATATTTAAAGGTCATCCAAGGTCGCGATTTTTTTGCGTATACTATATCAATCAAACGCTTGTATCTTCTATGTGATGGATTTAGCGGAATGAAACTACTAGCAATGTGCTCCACGGAGTTGGACCACTCGGAAATAGGGGAAAATCCACGTAACCTCAATATGACCTTTGACCCGACGAGGTCAAAATCATAAAATGTATTTTTATAAAAGTTTCCCTGCTCGTAACTAGTCCAAACTTGGGAGAATAAATGAACGTAACATCCTCTAAGAATGTGCACAAAAGAATGGCGGACGATTTTTTTTTTAGATACCGCGCTTTGAGTATGGTAAGGAAGTGAAACGGAGCAATGCCCCGAGGCTACTTTCATGTCGCTTGCCATCATGTCGGTTTCTTTGACCCAATTGACGTCCAATTTGGTGGGTAGCTTCCGTTTGACGAATTGAATCACTTCTTGAGTGTTCAGGTTGACCTGACCTCGCATGACCTAGCATGACCTAGGAATAATGTATTGCCCACAGATACGTGTTACCTATAGGTAATAAGGTATTTTATAGATGTTCAGGAGCATAACACATATGCACAGGTGTTAACAGGTGACATTTATGGTTTCCATCGAGATCATGACCATGGATGACTTTTTCAGAGGTCAACCGAGGTCACTGACCTTTGGTGACCTGATGTGATTTTTTGGCCTCTGGAGGTTTCTAGGACATTTTAGGATGCTGATTCCAAATTTGAAATCCATTTGATATAATTATAGGTATAATATTATATTTATGTGTGCCAATTTTAAATCTGCGTCACAAAATGTCCTAGAAGCTATCAGAGTCCAAAAATGTAATATCAGGTGAGCGGAGGTCAGTGACCTCGGTTGACGTGTAGAGTGCATGACCCCAGTGGAATATCCAATTATGTGAAAAGGATTCCAAATTTGAAATCAGCGTCCTAAAATGTCCTAGAAACTTCCAGAGACCAAAAAAGTCATCAGATCAGGTCACCAAAGGTCAGTGACCTCGGTTGATCTCTGAAAAGGTCATCCATGGTCATGATCTCGATGGAAACCATACATGTCACCTGTTAACACCTGTGCATATGTGTTATGCTCCTGAACATCTATAAAATACCTTATTACCTATAGGTAACACGTATCTGTGGGCAATACACTATTCCTAGGTCATGCTAGGTCATGCGAGGTCAGGTCAACCTGAACACTCAAGAAGTGATTCAATTCGTCAAACGGAAGCTACCCACCAAATTGGACGTCTATCGGGCCAAATAAACCGACATTATGGCAAGCGACATGAAAATAGCCCCGGGGCATTGCTCCGTTTCACTTCCTTACCATACTCAAAGGGCGGTATCTAAAAAAGTTGAAAAGTGCCCGCTATTCTTGTTTGCACATTCTTAGAGGATGTTACGTTCATTTATTCTGCCAAGTTTGGACTAGTTACGAGTAGGCAAACATATAAAAATCCATATTATGATTTTGACCTCGTCAGGTCAAAGGTCATATTGAGGTCATGTGGATTTTTACCCTCATTTCCGAATATTACAACCCTGTGGAGAACTTCGATATTAGTTTGTATTCCGTTAAGTCCATTAGCATAACAGACAGATATAGGCTGTATAGTTTGATTGATATAAAGTACGCACAAAATAGCTATTATCAATCGATCGATCGATATCGATATTAGTTTTATTCCGTTAACCCGCGCGGCGCTGGGGGGGGGGGGGTAAATTTTACCCCCTCCCGTATTTTCTCAATAACTTGAAGGTTATGACAGATATAGAAGTGAAACTTACAGTCCCTTATGGTGCATTTACTATACGTCTTCTGCCCAAAATTGTATTGCAATTCGTGACATTTTGGGTAGATAATGACGTTTTAGTGACGTCATGTCATGTCATTTTTGGTGAAACAACGTTTTAAATGTTTGCAAAATTGTAGAAAATAGGCTGTTGATGCAAATCGGAAATAAAAGCCATCAACATAAAGGAAATAACACTGTCTTTAAAATGGCTATCACGGATGTTAAAAAATTGGGGTTTTGACCCCAAAAATGCACAAACTGATTTTTTGGGAAAGAATTTCCACAAAAGTTTGTTTTAAGATTTTCAAAAACCAGAAGACATATTAGAGAACCGAGTATGAACGATGCTCAAACCAAATTTCAAAGCAATATCTTTATTTTTGACTAACTTATTGCTCTCTAAGTATAAGTAACTAATTACGTCATTTGTTTAAATTGCGTTTGTTGGCTTTTACTGACCAGATACAGACAAATAAATGCCAACCACTGTATTTCTTAGACAAAACTAGTCTAGCAACATGCAATGTTTATTTATATTAATCAATTTCAAATTTTGTCCTTATTGTGACCTGACCTTGACCTGAGGGCCATTATACGGGGTCAGGCTGTGCAAATGGCTGCTTCTATCGAATTATACGTGTAAAACAACCCAGACATCATGTGTCGCATGGATTTCGTAGACCTTTGACCTTTTATGACCTGACCTCACCTTGACCTTTGCTTACAATTTCACTTTTACTTATGCAGGAGATGCATTATACATTTGGGAACACTTTGTGATATAATAGTTGCAATATAAGGCTTTGGATGGAAAGTATAGCCCAAAAACCCAAATACTTAAATATTTGACACATGACCTGACCGTGACCTGACCGTCCGTCAGTTGCCGCACATTATTTTGTATCAGATTACGTACTTATCAGTCAATATACGCATGTGGTGGTTCAACATGGTCTGTCCGACGTTTTTTTCTTCTCGATCTTTTAGGGCCCCTGCAAAATACAGAGGCCTAAATCCGCCGAGGGGATACCATTTCATTTTTTTTTTTGGGGGTGGGGCCTTTGTCCGAGGGATGACGTGCTCCCCCCCCCCTTGCCGAAGGTCTGGCTGCGATCCTGGAGTTCACTGTAACAGAGCAGTTTGGTTGCTTGTCACTTGTGAGCTGTGAGACATGCTTTTCAGCAACCTTGTAAGACCATCCGATCGGCTTTGACATGCAAAAAGCGTCTCATCAGAGGATACTATATTGTAATGCTACCATATTTCATAAGGCAACGTCACTCTGGCGTCACCATTTATTGATGTAAGAAGACCATTTTTAGGACTAAAATGACTTCTGCGAACAAATCAATGCCTCAGTCATTTTCATAATCCATCACTTCATATTTTGAGGCACTAGTGGTGAAAATTTGAAACCTTTCAATAAGGTGAGCTCCAGACATGTGTGAAGATCCCAAAAATATTATTTTCCTTAAAAGTTGAGGTGGGATCTTGCAGATCCTTGATGTGAAGCACACTTTTAACCCCACTAAGAATACCTTGAATATTTTTTTTGGTCTATATGAGAGTTAGGTTATCAATTCTGATTATTATCATGTCTCTCAAAACAGTGTTAAAAAATATTCAAGATAATGAACCGAACGTTAACCGTAGAGAAACACTGATAAACACTCTTCTTCTGGCTCCGAAACTAGCAAATAACATTGAAAGAATAGCTTTTTAGTACAATGCAGAAATTCATTGTCATGTAATAGCATGTGAATGTGTAACTTATTTTACCGGAAGTACGCGTGTGCCCAAATGCATGTTACTGTATATTTGAATTCGTATGTTTTTTGCAAATTGTTGGAGACAAAAAATACAAATAATGGCTGATGAAGGCGCAAGCCGAAAGCTTCCGATCTTGTGTTTAATTTACTAAAACATCTTTTTTGGCAATATGAGGGTTAGGTTATCAATTCTGATTATGATCTGACCACTAAGAATACCTTTAAATTATTGCAATTAAAGGGCTAGTTTTGTTCAATTGTAGGTATGTGATATTGCTTTGCCATCATTGTCCTTCCAAGGAATTTAACCCTATTTGTAATAGGGGGGGCGGATTCCGCCCCCCCCCCCCCCCCCTCATGTTTTTCGCAGATATCTCCAGAACGGCTGGGAGCAGGCCCATGAAATTTTGGGACTTTTCATAGAATTGAACTCCACATTTGGAGTCAAAATTTTGAGTTCCTAACTTGAACAGAGGCGGTTCCAGGGCACAGTTTTGGGTGGGTTCGGAGGCGACATCTGGCGAAAATACGGAAATGCGATCTTCACGGTTTCTTCCTAACTGCATCAAGTATGAAGGAGTTACATCGGCTTACCGTGATTGCAACAAGTGCAAATTAGATGATGTTAATGAAATATCATACAAAATTGCATGGCAGAGGCGGTTTCAGGGGCTTGAAAAAGGGGGGGTTTCCAGGAAGTATGCAATGTTTGGCGGGAAGCCTATAGAGCAATGTAAGGGGCATTTATAGCTATCAAGATGTAAAAGATAGCTTCTGCTTCCATTATTTGCATAATTTATTACATATAGAGTTTCAGGGGCGTGTTCAGGAACATGAAAAGGGGGTGACTGGCATGGTGATGACGATATGCCAGAGATAACGGCGCAATATACGTTTACCTTATAATAATATATGCACATATGGGACCAGAAAAGGGAATAAAGTCATTTTTTGCAGAGGTGCGCTCAGGAATGGAAGAAAGGGGGTCATATTATTGCAAGGAAACTAAGAGGCATGGGCGTACAATGACATAAAATACTGCAGTTTTCGGATGAAACACGCACCACAGGCTACTCTACGAACGATTATAAGATAATAGGCGAGTCCAGGTAGGGTAAAAAGGGGGTAAGCAATGTTCATTGAAGTTGTAAGTGAAATAGTCACTGTTGACTAGTTAGTATCATAATAGCGGATAATATACTTATCAAAAGGTCTTGCGCCGCCCTAGTTTGGATCCTGGATACGCCTATGATGAAGTAAAACATGCAAAAAGGAACTATCTATGCTCAGTAACATATTTATAGTGCTGGGTAGCAACTTGTCTGCGGTTAATATTTTTCCCAATTTTACCCCCCTTTTTCACTAACCTGGTACCGCCTATGGCAAAAAATATGATTTATAACTGTTTTTTCTAATGTCTCAATCACATACCATTTCATTTATCAAAAAAACAACATCAAAAAATGGTTTTATTACGCATTTACTTCACCCCCATATTGAGTGACCTGCACACGCCTATGATTTTTGAATTTTAAAACGTCACCGTCATATATCAATTTCCGATTCAATCTCTATCGATTCCTATTAGTTGTGTTAAAATCGGTCGATAAACATGAAAGCTATGTTGGATCAAAAATACCACTAAAATTTGTAGTTTTTGCCCCCCTGTTGCCCCCCTATCCCAAATTTATATTTTTTATTATATATAAATGTAGATCGTGTTGAGGGGAACCAAACACCGTTTGATTTGTGAAAATCGGACGGGTAGATCTCGAGATCTCCGGGGGGGGGGGCGGAATCCGCCCCCCCCCCCCCTGTTACAAATAGGGGTAGCCAGGAGCCTGTTATAAATAGGGTTAAGTGGCATAAAGAAACATCAAATACAAGAGAATGGATTAACATGTCATGAAATAAGAAACTTCCAGTTTGTGACTTTGTAGTTTGTTTGGAATTTATACTTAGTATAAAATGTATTCAGCATTGTGAATTGTCCAGTGATTCCAGAAGCTTTACAATGAAATAATATCTTGCTACAAAAAAAAATCATCACCTATTCAGCTGGACAGTTATATAATGCAAAAAATATACTTCAGGTTAGCAATTTACAATTTTCTATCCAAAGCAAACAAAAAATGCGAAGTTTCAGTCATCAAGCAAGGATCGTACCGGCTTTGTTCACACTAACAATGTGATAAAAGCATTTTTAAAACAAATGGCATTAGAAGAGTCTGAATTTAATCCTTTGTTGTGTACTGGTTGTGCTTGGATGTTCTTGCCATTACATTGCATTGTATGTATCTGGTATTTCTTATTTCAGAGTGGCATTGTTCATTGGCTATCTACCAATAAATCAGCAAGCTTTTATTTATATGCACAGCAAATGGAGTCCACACTCCACAAGTACCATAATAAAATTAACTATGGGATTTCAACCTGCCAACAATGCATTATATTAGTAAAGTTCAGTAATTTATCTCCCCAGTTTATGGTGTTCTTCAGGTCTCTAATAGAAGAAGAGTAGTCAGCTGACGGTAATATTATGACAGACTGAAAAGTGGGACTGTCTACGAGATGGTCTTGGGGGATCGGGAGGGGGGGGGGACAGCCCCCCGGTATGTTCCGCAGCGCAGCGAGCGAATGCGAGCGGAGCGTTCTAAACGTGGGCCCCTGCGACCGTAATTGCTGTAAAGGTTAGGTCAGGTTCGATTATGGATCATTTTTGGTGACGTCATAGCTTTGGTATTACTGGTACACTTTTCTGTCTGCCGTAACCGTACTCTCTTCTTCTATTAGGGACCTCAAGAACACCATTAACTAGGGAGGTGAATTACTGGACTATTACCCAATGCATTCAAATTTCATTAGACTGCTTATTATTGTGTCATTGGCATACACAATATATCACATCCTAAATACTGGGTCCATACTCCATATACTGTGACCATATATTGTGACTTCAGCCCACTAAGTGGGCCCTGGGTCCGTACTCCATATACTGTGACCATATATTGTGTGACTTCAACCCCCTAAGTGGGCCCTGGGACTGTGATTGTTCTGTTGATAATGCACAATACTCATCGTGTAATGATTCTTGCATCTGTGCAATGGCATACTTACTTTCTAATTTCCACTTCCTTTCAATGTGTTGATGTGTGACTTGTAGCCAATTGTAGCATTCTTAGTACCCAAGGCCCTGGGTTTGGAGCAGGGTCAAGGTTTAGGTTCTACCGCGACTAGGGTATCAAACTGTCAATTTAATTTGGCACTATGAAGTCACTTGGGCGTGAGTGATTTTTTTATACACTGCAATCTCTAATGGTGCAGCCAATATTGAGAAAGGTATGGAGACAAAACCCTTCAGCATTTTAACTTGCACCATTCTTTCATGAAGACACTTCGCTACTTTTCACCTGTCTGCTTACATGGATCTGATTGACTTGTATCCCAAATGTGTGTTGAAAAACATTGGCACACACAAAAAAATACTTGAGCGTTAAAAGGGAAAATGAAGTAGCTGACAATTATTTATCCAACTGTATCCAATGACGAGGTGCGAAGCGCCGAAGTACGCGCAGCGAACTTCCGCTCCTCCCCTCTGCTCCCCTCCCCGCCCGCCCTCCCTCCCCTCTCCTCCATTCCCCTCTTCTCTTCTCTTCTCTTCTCTTCTCTTCTCTTCTCTTCTCTTCTCTTCTCTTCTCTTCTCTTCTCTTCTCTTCTCTTCTCTTCTCTGCTCTTATCTTCTCTTCTCTTCTCTCCTCTCCTCTCCTCCCCATTCCTCCCTACCTATCCTTGCTAAGTTTTACGTGAATAATCAAGAACGCCCGATTTGTGTTTTTCATCAGGGAACGTGGTCGGCCAGATCGCCGCCTGTGTCGGTGGCCGCAAACTCTCACAAGACTGTTCGGAGGAAGGTGAGATGTCGCCGCACTTCGCGGAAGTGGACTGCACCACCTACCAAGTTTGTGTGGAAGGCTTCGCCTTGCTGAAAGTCGACAACAATGTGAACGGCATCTTGGCTTAGGTTCTGGTCCACGCCGTATGCAACACGGTCTACTGCAAGCAGGTAAAGGCGCTGGGGGCGTACCTTCAAAAACTGGCTCTCATGTTGGATGATGCGGGTGAAAGTTCCAACACGTGCTGCTTTGGATGAGGACGCTTTTGATGCTGATGTGGTCTAAGTTTTGAGCGCAGCGCCCTACGGTTGTCGCGCTGTTTTGAAGCGTTTGTGCTCATGCTATTCTTTGTCATGTTAACACAGGACTGGAGCATTTATTTTACGGCGTTCGCTGCTACTCGAGCGTTATAATGTTTTCGGAACGTAATCGTTTTTGAGGCCCGTTGATCTGTGTGATCACCTAAGCTGTTACCAGTTGCCGTGCAGATTTTGGTTGACGCGAAATGTGAAACGAAAGTGAAAGCGTCGTGAGTCGGTTGTCTCAAATACAGTCTTGGTTTTACCGGCGTGCTGTTTGATCGCTGTCTGTTTTGAAGAGGAGCACCTTTTGTACAATACACTTTGATGCGTAAATGTTATTTGATGTGACATTTTTATGCTGAATGTAATGGGTGCAAATCGAAAAGTTTTTACATGCTGTTATGAGGTTACGCTTTGGCGAGTTATCAAAGGAAACGATTTTTAACAGCTCTTAACCCTATTTGTAACAGGCTCCTGGCTACCCCTATTTGTAACAGTGGGGGGGGGGCGGATTCCGCCCCCCCGGAGATCTCGAGATCTACCCGTCGGATTTTCAAAAATGAAACGGTGTTTGGTTCCCCTAACACGATCTACATTTCTAAATAATAAAAAATCTAAATTTTGGATAGGGGGGCAGCAGGGGGGCAAAAACCACAAATTTTAGTGGTATTTTTGTTCCAACATAGCTTTCATGTTTATCGACCGATTTTAACACAACCAATAGGAATCGATAGAGATTGAATTGGAAATTGATATATAACGGTGACGTTTTAAAATTCAAAAATCATGTGCGTGTGCAGGTCACTCAATATGGGGGTGAAGTAAATGCGTAATAAAACCATTTTTTGATGTTGTTTTTTTTATAAATGAAATGGTATGTGATTGTGACATTAGACAAAACAGTTATAAATCATTTTTTTGCTATAGGCGGTACCAGGTTAGTGAAAAACGGAGGTCAAATTGGAAAAAATATTAACCGCAGACTAGTTGCTACCCAGCACTATAAATATGTTACTGATCGTAGATAGTTCCTTTTTGCATGTTGTACATCATCATAGGCGTATCCAGGATCCAAACTGGGGCGGCGCAAGACCTTTTGATAAGTATATTATCCGCTATTATGATACTAACTAGTCAAGAGTGACTATTTCACTTACAACTTCAATTAACATTGCTTACCCCCCTTTTTACCCTACCTGGACTCGCCTATTATCTTATAATCGTTCGTAGAGTAGCCTGTGGTGCGTGTTTCATCCGAAAACTGCAGTATGCAGGGTGTGCACGTGCGCACGTGCTGAGACACCCTATCCCTGACTTGTGGGAAGGCGGCGGCTGAGGGGACCCTAACCACACACCAAATTCGAACACAATCGGCTCAGCCGTTCCTGAGATATAGAACAGGGTTGTGCACGTGCGCACGTGCAAAGTCACCCCACCCCTGACTTATGGGAAAGTGGTGGCTGAGGGGTCCCTAACCACACAACAAATTTGAACACAATCGGCTCAGACGTTGCAGAGTTTTTGCGAGAAAACACTTTTCAACACCCCTCACGCGGCACGCGCCACGCGCAGTGGTAGTCACCCACATGACTCAGCACCGGCCTCATACAGAGTGGGTTGGATGGGGCTGCTCAGCAAAGAAGTCCGCTTGTCGGACGTGTGGTTGCAGATATATACCACGGAAAGACGAGCGAGCGCTTCGCGCTCGCACGTAATTACAGTCAGCAGACTACTCTTCTTCTATTAAAGACCTCAAGAACACAATAAACTGGGGAGGTGAATTACTGAACTAATACCAGAGTTTCAATCATAATCCATTTTCAGGTTAAAAATCTGATTAATTGCAGTTATGTCTATATATCATGTTAATGTTATTAATTAATTAGAAAATAGACTTAAAAATACATACCAACATTTTGAACCATTGATTTTTCATATGTATTGTGTATTATGCATTATTTGTGAATCCGAATCAGGTTACTGAATAACCTGAAGACGGCCTATGCCAATGACGAATACTGCCTTACCTTGACCTAATATTTAAAATACATTATAATAGCCAAAAGGCTTTGGTGTTCAATAATTATTTGTATTCAAACAAATATCAGTCAAAACTGTATGCCAACACGTACCGGTGGGTGGCGCAGCGATCGAGATGCTTCTTCGTCGTCATCTGCACGCTTTTCGTATTTTTTTTTTCGTACCCACGGACGCAGCACTGATTCGGCATTTCCACAAATGACCGTTATCGTTCGTTTGAAGATTTTTCAACGCATCAGCCAGGATTGTCAAGTTACTGGAAGGACGATACCAATTACCAAACTAAAACCACGATAACACAACTACCAACGAGATAGCTCGCACTTAAAGCCTGGAGTTTTCGCAGCTCCAGGCCGCCAGGGACCGCTAGTGATCCATGGTAAACACCATGGCTCACTAGCGGTCCCTGGCGGCCAACTGCTGCGAAAACTTCAGCTGATAGTGCGAGCCCGAACATCACATACAAATGTAATAATCAGGCTGGTGCAATGTAAGCAAACCGTCGAAAAGCATGATGGCCGCCCAGGTTATGTTGTTCGGCAGCTGCTATCAGCGCGCACGAGCTGTTTGGTCGAATTGCTATTGGCCGGTGCTAACGATATGCTAGCAGTTTATTCGATAGTTTCAGTGCTTTTAGTAGCGGGAAGCCATCTGGAGTCTACCCGATAACTTTTTGCTCCCAAGCAAGTTCCTGGAGTCTTTGAATATATCAGCAACTAGGGTGAATCTAGAGAAATAAAGTAATGGTTTAATTCATAAAATTGTGTTTTATAGACCAGTGTCAATAACCCCAACTAAGCGATGTGGGTAGGCACACTCCCTTTAAAGGGAACCGATTCAAATTACCTAATGTGGAATCAGTCACCTAATTCAATATTTCGTAGCTCTAAATTTGCTTAATCCTATTCCCTGCGGGGGAGGGCAGATTCTGCCCCCTGGTGGTTTTTCACCCCAGACGCCGTTTTGAGTGCGCCATTGCTTGAACAGTGCATTCTAACAGTGCTATCTAAAATGAACATAAGTGTGTGAAAAGATTATGCAGGGGTGGTAAAAACGCTTCAAGTGGCGCCCACCTAACCTGGTATGGGAAAATTCTGCCCCCACAGGTATAAGTAACGCGGCAGGCACTGGCGGATCCAGCCTCTGAGACCCCCATTTTTTATCCGTGGATTTGGGCAGGTCGCCTTATTTTGGTATTCGAGCTTAAGAAATTCACATTTAAATTAACCCAAAAAAATATTTTGTGGATTTAAAAACAAAAAAATGGGGGGTCAACAACACAAAATTTCGAAAATCCGAGATAACCTTTTTGAAGAGAATGTCATTTGCTTTCTTTTGACGTTTTTATTTGCAATTTGCTTCAAAACTCTATTTTCTACGATTGTTCAAACATTTATCGTTTTCCCACCAAAAATGGCATGACATGGCGTCATTAAAACGTTATTATTTCCCAAAATACTATATCAATTTAATTGGAATTAGGCGAGAAGAAGTCGAAATGATGCAGCATAAGGTACTGAAAGTTAAACGTTGATATATATCATAGTTGTCAAGTTATTGATACAAATCCGGGAGGGGGGAAGATTCTGCCCCCCCCCCCCAGCGGGGGCGCGGGTTAAGTGTCACCGGGGCTGCTTGAATTGCATCAGGTGCGCTGTTTTGTCTATCATTGAAAGACAGGGATACATACAAAATTCAAATTCAATCACTCGAGAGAAGAACAAAAACTTCCGTTTTCATGAAGTTTTTTCCTAAGATCATTGTTTTTCACGTTCAGTGCAGCGAACGCGCAGGGGGGGGGGGGGGGGTACTTGTATTGAATGCCCCTCCCAGATTCTTGAGGGGGGGGGCATTTGCCCCTGATGCCCCTAGATCCGCCAGTACCAGCAATTACCGCCAAGGAGAGCCTCTGCCAGACACTTACCTGATGGAATTCATTTTCCCATTTCCAAATTTGTATAAGCAATTGCGAAAGTTGTGTCATGCCGCGAAGCGGAGCGAAATTTTCTGGTTTTTGACTGTGGATAGCTGGATTTTGACCGCTGCAAATACGATGTCTACGATTTTACGATAAATTGGGAACGCGAGGCGGGGGGCATACTCGTATTGAATGCCCCCCCCCCCAGATTCCTGGGGGATCTGCCCCTGATGCCTCCCCCCTGGATCCGCCAGTGGCGGCATGAAGTGTCATTTAATGGCTCGACATCGTGACTTTTGCTCACAGTGCGGTGACACATTTGACATGGTCACAGTGTTCATCCAGATTCATCCGTTCGACCCCTAACCCATATCCGCCTCAATCCCCGTATCCGGCTCAGTGTTACTTAATGTATAACTGAAGACAACATGCAACTGCATCATATGCACACATACAGCGCATTGTGACATTGGCGGATCCAGAACGGGTGGTGGTGGTGGTGGTGGTGGGGGGGGGGGGGGAATTCCAAAACGTCTCACACAATTCTGAAAACTCATTGGATTTGGCTTGTTTATGCATTGATAGCTGATTTACAGCTAACTTTTCTTAGTAAAACTCGCTTAGATTTTCTTCTATAACAGGAAATGTGTCAATTTTGCTCCGATTTCAGGCGGTTGGGGAGGGGGCAATTGCCCATTTTTTCCAACCGTAGATCCGCCACTGCATTGTGACCTGGTATAGCCAATACAGCCTGTGTAGCAACGACCCTAGCTGCAGGGGCTCCGCCACAAGGGGGGGGGGGACATGGGGGCAGTGTTGGATTTTTCATTTCATGACCTGGTCTCGGAGAGTAAAAATCCATAGGTGGAGAGTAAAATTGCATTGTCAGGCAAGTTTAGATTGTCATCTTTGTTTTAATTATTTTACTTGGAAAGTAAAAAAATCCTGATTTGTAATAGATTATCAATACACCAGAAGACTTTATCTGGTTGTGTTTATTTATAAATGTTATCGAGCAATGATGAATGGTTCTTAACAACTCTCGTTGGCTTTGAACTCATAGAAACATAACCATAAGAAGACAAAAGATTGCAAAAGCAAGTCATATGCCTGTCTTCTGATTCTTTCAATATATTTAAATTAAAATCACCTGCAAGTGCAACAAGTTTATTTTCTTCTTCAAGTGCAGTTATAACTTGCTCCATATAATCAATAAATAATTTTTGTTAAGAGTTTGGAGATCTATAAATTCCTCAAAGTATTAAATTCTTGGCAACATTTTTCTCCTTAAGCTCTATTTCAAAACATTATTTGTATTAGCATCTCTGCTTTCAACCATATTTCTGACACACATATCACAGACCACTCAAGACCAGAGCTGCCTTGGAAGGTTAGGAAATTGTCCATTTTGTGTTTCAATGACCTAGCATTTAAGTTTATTATATAGAATCTGTCTTGCAAGTGAAAGCCTTCTGATAGTGAGTTATACTTACAGTTTTGATGAATGTCCTGAATGTCAGTAACTATGTTCCCAGAGTAAAAGTATAGATTTGGTATGAGTCCTCGTAAGTCAGTCATAATTCAACAAGTAGTGGTTGGTTATCTGCTGGACCAAATTTTGCCACTTCAGCATGAATGAGCGTATACATATTCCTGCTTGAAATAGGATATAGGAGTAATTATAGATATAAAAAGACAAAAATGCACACAAAACATTGCACAGAAATGTATGATATGAACAGATGTCTGGGTAAGGGATGTCACCCATATTGATCTGAAACTCAAGGGTATACATATCTTTCAAGAACAACAAATTAACTATCAAAAGACATCCATCCGGAATGCCAAGCAAAAACTCCTCTCTTCTATACTATGTATACAACAAATGAAACTAACCTGTTCAACTCACCTGTTAGGGTTCCCTCTCTCGTTAAGCATGCAAGGATGGCATTCACAGGGAATGGAAGGAACCCTTGCACACAAGACGCACCCGGCAACGGTCACCAGGTCAAACCCGGGAGACCGGAGATGTGCGTCTGCATGAATACCTTGGTATTCCTACAATAGTGCAACATATACTATACCTATACATTGTAGAGAAAGGAAATATAGTTGTGTAGAAAGGAAATATTGATTTGATTATGATCCTCCTATGAATCAGACAATAGCAAAATGGCAGCAGAAGGGACTTCAAACTGAAACTATACCAATCAGATGAGCCACAAGACGGCAACACAACACAGCATATTTGCATAGATATGTTATGGATGCCGGCAAAGCAAATGACCTACAAGAGAAGTAGACAGATGGCACAAGTGAAGAACAATGACAGTGGCCAACAAAACTAACAAATGACCGCAGTGCCACATCATCAGCAACAACGCATATCCTTTTAGGTCATCATTCCCACTGTCCACCGTCCAGTTCACCCATATTGTCATCACAAGAACTAAGGCCAGTGAACTATAGTTTGCTCCCTTCCTCTTCTCGCATGTGGTTACAAATCCATGAGCAGGCAGATCGGCAAACTGATAAACTGAAGTGAAACTGAGTGGTAACTAACTGAATTGAAACTGATATTGATGGGCAAACAGTTTCTCAGCAATTTCTGAGTTTCAATAATAGAGTTGCAACAGTTTTTGGCCGTACACCACATCATACATGCCAAATGCTATTTCCACATTACCTAATATCAATAAGTAATGAATATACAAGTTATATGCTTCAATTTCAATTTGAGTTCTTATTATTTTTAAAAGCTTTCAGTCAACTGTGGATAATTTTACTAATAAAAATAATTTTAAGCAAGTACCTACCAACACAGGATTATCCATCTTCCTATACTCTATACGTTAATCACCACGGTAGATCAAATAAAATTGGGATAACAACGGCCTGCAAGCCAAGCCCGTATAAGAGAGGTAGAGTCATCCGGGGATTTTAGCGCCCTAATCGCTCAATATTATCGTGACGTCACTGGTGCTCTGGTCCGACTCTGCTGTCGCCGCACGCGGCTCGGTGCGGTGCGAATATTTCGAACGGGATACGGATAGTTGCGCCTACGGTACGGTTCTATTTAAGATTACGTTTACCACGGATAATTATCCCTCCCTTAATTCTTGATGAGGGGGAGACGGCCATACGCCGTCCGTGTGAGGGGGGGGGGGCGGATTTCGCGGGGCGCGTGTTAAAAGCTCAGGGGCTAGGGGACGTAGAGCGTCGTGACAAAAAAACAATCGACGCGAGAGGTGCATTGTATTCTGAAACTTTGGGTCCCATCACCATCGGTTGCGTCGTTTGTGCGTGGCGCCGCGTGCAAAAATGGGCGATTCCGACATTGACAATACATCGTTTCGACCCCGGCCAGCCGGCGCAGCCGACGCGGAAACTGCTTATGTGTCGGTCAATCAGAGTTCGGCGGCCGGCGCCGCGGCGGCGGCCAAGGTCAGTACAGTGAGACAGCGCATGGGGCGAGGGTGTGTCACACCCGCCCGCCATGGCCGGCCGTCCCGGCTCAGGTCAGGCCAGCGGCCGGCCAGTACACAGGCGACTGTGGTCTCTTGGATAGAGCGCTCGCTCAGCGAGCGAGTGTTTGCCGGTTAGATAAACTCCAGGGTCCAAAAACTTTCAAAAGTAAAATATTACAAAAGGTCCAAAAAGTCCACTTTCCCCTTTTTCAAGCTATATAAATTGCATGGCATATACATTTACATCTCACTAGTCTTATATTATAAAAGCAGCAACGTCTACGCGCTCCAACACTAGCCTATTGTCCGAGGCTTCAGGCTTAGCCAATTGTCCGAGTGCTTCAACACTATAGCCTATGGAAATGTTTCAGCTTCACTTAATGTCTGTTGGTTGGCGCTTAATAGCTCAGGGACTAAGGCACTTGGACAAAACAAAATCGACTGGAGAGGTGCATCGCATTCCGAAACTTATGGTCCCATCACCGTCGGGCAACGGCGGCGGATTGTAATTTCAAGTGGGGGCAAAACTGCCTGGCAAAGCCATTGATCTTGGTCAGTTTATTGGAAGGTTTTGGCTGGGCACAAACACACACGCACGCACGCACGCACGCACACACACATACACACACACACACATTCATAACACTTGCCATTGACACTCACCATGTTGGAGTCGACCCTTTGGAGGCCCAAAACGCCCTCTTCTCCCCCATGAACCTCGTGTCGGACCTGAACGGGAGAACAAGCTTGATCTTCCCGCTCACCATCTCCAGGTCCGTGTCTCTAGCCATGGTCTCGACTTCCTCCCTGAAGCCCGTGTAGGTGTTCCTGTAGAAGCTCTTCAGCTGGCTGCTTGCCCCGCTGTCGTACATCAGGATCTTAGTCCCGAAGATCATCTGCTCCATCACGAGTCTCGGACTGATAAAGCCAAAGTCCGCTGGGGAGGAGATCCTCTTGGCAATCCAGGATCTTGCACAGGTCCTCAACCGTGTTCTTCACTCCGTACATTCACAGGAGGCAGACCCTAATGACTATCATAATATCTATCGTACCGAGGTACGATCGAGGTACGATCCTGCTTGCAGGTTCCTGAAGGTTCTCGAGAGGTCTCCGACACAGGAGTTGACCGCAGCGAGGGGCTCCGTCATGTCGACGACTTCATCCCCATTGCAAACGTCCTTTATCACCGTCATCGTCGCTCTCTTCTTTTTTGTGAAGTAGGATTTGAACTCGTCCATCACTGTGGTGAAGGACGTCTTCTTCCAGTTGATGTGCAGGTTTGCGAGACTGTTGGTCACCTCGAAGACCGTGATAAGGTCTTCAGGAGGTAGAGACTGCAAGATATAGGGTCAGTCGCTGACGCTGTCGGAGTTGTTTGTTTGTTTATTTCGATAATGGACGTGATGTATGCCATGATGTTATGGTTGAATTGGCACAAAAGCAAAACGCTTAATTCTAGGCGCCTCTTTAACAAACACGAAAAATAAACAACAGTCATGACCGCCACCAGGAGACCCGCGACACCCCGCCCACCCGTCCGGTCCGTCAGTTCGGGCGGGCCGCACGTCCGCCGCCGCGCCTGCGCCGATCCCCCACGCAGCGGTCAGAGACGCCTTCCCCTCCTCACTGCGCGAGGTGCCGCCACCTGCCGGCGGCGCACGCCCGGCCCGAAGGAGTCAAGTCCGCCAACCGTCAGCTGCTCGCGCCCGCCGGGGATCCTTAAACAAATCGCCTGGTCTGGAGAATGCATTTTTGGAAAAATTTGCTATCCGCTGCCCGTAATTCTGGTCCAAATTACCACCACTTAGGAGAATACTGAGTTGCTGGTCTTGGCTGAGATCGCAAAAGTTTGGGATGATAAGTGAAGTTTCGCGAAGCATTATAATTCTGGACTGACGATAGAGGAGACAGTTGAGGACAAAATGCTTTTGGTCTTCGTATGGGTAACCACACAAGCAAGAGGGACTGGCTGTAGTTTGATTTTGAATTTGGAACATATGTGCGTTGAGGTTTGACATCCTCATCCTCAGCCTGGCATGCAGGACATTTCCAAGTCTGAGTCCAAAGTTGTGGTACACTGCAGGCACAGCTGCACCACAGCGCCGGTGTATTTCTCGTTTGAAGGAACGAGGCGACTGGAGGGATGTCACTTCGAGTGGGAGTTGGTTCCATCTCCTCACGGTTGATGGGATGAAGGAGTTTTGGTATGATGTGGTTCTGTTTGGAGGCAGTGATAGTGTCATTGCGTTGCGTAATGGACGTCCTGTTGTTCGAGCTCGTGTGTCAGGTAGGAGGGCAGTAATGTTGGTTGGGAGTTGGTGTTGGTTGTTGGTAAGTGAATGAAATGTCGTCAGTTTGTGCATGTCTCTTCGTGTTTTTAGTGTGGTCCATCCTAAGTCAATGAAGAGTGTCTGGGTGTGGGTTCTGTAGAGTGCTCCGGTGATCAGTCTGGCTGCTCTCCTATGCAGTCTTTCTAATCTAAGTGAATCGCTGGTTGTCAGAAGTCCGTCATAAACTACGTCACAGTAGTCAAATAAAGGAAGAATGTACACTGTGTAGATGTTGTTGAGAATGTGTCTGGGTAGGATTCGTGACAGTGGGTAGAGAGGACCAAGAGCTCTGTTGATTTTAAAGATAAGATCGTTTACGTGTTGGTGAAAGTGCAAATCGGCTGATATAGTCAGGCCTAAGTGTTTGTGGCTAGTTACGCAAGGGATTTGCTGGCCGTCAAATACAAGCGCTGGTGGATTGTGTATGTTTTTTTTTGGCGAATGTCTGTTGTATTGTTTTAGTGCCATTGAATGTAATCAGCCAATCGTTGCCGAACTGTTGTATGTTGCGTAGGTCTTGTTGGAGTGATAGTTGCGCGGATGTCGGGTCATGTGAATGGGACGTGTATAGTGTGGTGTCGTCTGCAAAGAACAATATGCCATTGTCAGTTTTGTCAGCTAGGTCGTTAAGATAGATGAGCGCGAGAAGAGGTCCTAGGACCGACCCCTGCGGGCATCCGGCGGCATTAATGGTCCTAGGGATGCTTTGACTGTTTCCAACCTTGACTATCTGCTTACGGTTTGAAAGATACGATGTTAACCAGTTTAGAAGGGTTCCCGACAGGCGGCAGTTTTTCTCACACTTGAATATTAGTCCTTGGTGCCAAATCTTATCAAAATATTTGCTTATATCTAAGTAAATGGCAGTGAAGTCATTGCCCCGGTCCAGTGCAGCATACATATTGTTGATGAGATAGATTAGCTGAATTTGTGTGCTGTGCCCGGGCCGGTATCCACTCTGCTTTTCTGAAAGTAAGTCATTATCGATGAGGTGTTGGTAGATACTTTTGAAGACGATTTTTTCGAGGATTTTGGAAACGCATGGTAGTAGACTAATTGGCCTGTAATTGACTGGATCAGAGTTTGAGCCTTTTTTCTTGAAAATAAGAATGATGTTGGCTTCTTCCCAAGATAATGGAAAGACTCCCTGCCTAAGTGACATGTTGAACAGCTTTGTCAGTGGCCTTTTGATAATTATAGCAGTCATTTTTAGTAATTTAGCCGGAAGATTATCGCTACCACATGATTTGTTGGGATCAATGGAGTTTAGTGCACTAAGGACTTCGTCTTCTATGACGACAATGTTATCTAAAATGGGTGGTGGATCCGTAGGGGCGGTCCCAGGGACAGGCAGGTCGTCAGTGTCAAGTCGTGATTGTCTGGCAAAGAAGTCACCTAGTAGGTCAGCTTTGTCGAAGTCATGTGTCAATGGAATTCCATCAGACCCTATAAGTGGTGGTACTGTCTCAGTTCGTGATCGCCCCAGCATGTGTTTAAGAATGCGATGATACTCTTGTGGGTTTTTCTTTGCTTGTAAGAGATTATTTACTTGGTGTTGCAAATGATTGTCCTTCAGTTGTTTGTTCAGGTTAGTGGTTACATTTCTCTGACGTCTCCAGCGGTCCCAGTAATAGTCAGTCCTATGTCTCTGGGCTTGTCTGAAAAGTCGGTCTCTTTTCCTCATTTCTCTCCTGAGAGCAGCGTTGACCCAAGGTTTGTCACGTTCTCTAATCCTGACTGTTTTTGTTGGAATGGTTTCAGCAGCTGCTGCAAGCATTGTCTGAGTAAAGTTAGTCGTCGCATTGTCTATGTCATGGTCAAGTACCACATCTCAGTCTGTGTCTATGAGAAGCCGTGAAAGTTTGTCTGTGTCCATGTTTTCTTAGTCCCACACATGTTTATGTTATTTTTGGAGGTGTAGATGCCAAATTAAGAGAAACAAAAGTGGGGAAAATGGTCGATTTGTGAAAATGGAGGTAGAACTCCACTGCATGTGATGGTGTTTGTGTTTGATGTGATGATTAAGTCCCTCAAGTTTGCAGTGTTCTGTGTGATGCGAGTTGGCTGATCAATGAGTTGTATGAGGTTGAGAGAGTGGACTGTGTCTTTCAGGTTTACTTCAAATGGAAAAATGTTACTGTGATTAGCGGATTTAATTTGACTAAGGTAGTTATTGCCTGCATTAAAGTCTCCTAATATAAGTATAGATGTTGGATTGTACGCTTGTGCCAAAGCAACACTCTCTGACAAAGTGTCCAAAAAATCAGACAAAAGATTACTTGCAAGGTTGGGTGGTAGGTAGAGGCAGCAGATCAGAATGACTTCATTTTGTATCTTAGTAAGAGACCAGATCCACTCAACTCCATCCAGCTCTAGGTCAGGCAGTCGTTTTGCGGTCAGTGCAGTTCTAAAATAAGCTGCTACTCCACCACCATGTCTTGTCCTATGTCTTGTCATCGGGTCATGGTAATTGTCTAGAGTGTATAGGCTGGGATGTACATGTGAGTCAAGTTTTGTTTCTGTCAGTAACCATATGTCAATACAGTTGTGTGTGGTGAAAAGAGCAAGTTCATCTAGTCGTCCTGGTGAAGTGATGCTGTTTATGTTAACATGCGATATTGTGATAGTTTTGGGTTCAGGTGGTCCAGGGTTGGTTTCCACCCCACGAATGATCAGACATGCATCAATGTCAGGGAAAATATTATGAAGTAGTTTAGAGAATATAATGCACGCAGGAGGTGTGTAAGTGAGGTTATAATGTGTGTGTTCAAAGTGTGGGTGAATTTGAGGAGCAAAATGATGGAAGCTGGAAATTGGATGGGAAAGGAAAAATACACCAGCAACTGCAGCACAGCTTATCTCCAATGATTTGTGAGGAGATGTTGGGAGAATTTTGTCAGAAGGAGGTCCGGGCAGCGGGAGTATGCTATCAGCAGCAGGCGCGCAGCAGCATCTGGCAGCTGTGGACATGTGGGCAGAAGTGTCAGGGTCGCACGAGTGACAGGGTGGCAGACAGTGAGAGCATAGGATGGCTAGTCAAAATAAAGCATGATTAATGATTGGGCATCATAACAGATAAAGAGAAAGAACAAGTCATGTGAGCAGTTGTATGCCCACAAAAAAAAACAAGTAACAATGAAAAAGAAGCAATGCATTACAATTTGCACATGCTTGGCATCAAAGCATTGCAGATGGCAATTAACACAATCAAAGGAAACTAGTATATATACATTGAAGATGACATTTAAGATTTTATGAGGAAACAAGACGTGAATGGTTGAGAATGATGGGTGTGGGAATAGACACAAGCGTGACTACTTGATATCACTTCCGAGTTCAGACACTACACATCGCACATCCAGATGGGGGCTGAACTAGCTGACTCCCTTCTATTCAGCGTTGTGACATGCGTATGTAGGTACAAACAGCTGGGTTGCATGATAAATTGCTGTCCACAAGGATGTGACAAGCCAACATCAAACAAGAGTCATTCAAGACAGTTGTCATCACCGAAGCAAGTTATAACTCGAGCATCATATCTAGGGCAAAACTAAGGAAGCCTAATAGCAGTAATATACGTTCTTGGACGATACCGCGAAAATAAATATTTATATCGAGACTTTTCAGACAAATTATTGCACGTGGCCGAAGGCCGAGTGCAATAATTTGTCTGAAAATTCGAGATATAAATATTTATAAGCGGTAGAGTCCTAGATATTATTTCCTGTGTGTTTAACAAGACAGAGTCGATGGCAATGGAAAGGCCTTATTTTAATCTGACGGATTGGTTAGATGATGATGTTGATACAATCGAAAACGAAGCCAAAGACTATGTTAATGGATTAAAAAATGTAAACACTGTGACCAAAAAAATGTATTGGATCAACAAATTAGAAAAGGCTGCAGAAGACTTATTAAAAAAGAAGACAACTATACTTGAACTTTCACCTCGAGATTTGAATGCCTTAGTTTGCAAGTTTCTTATGTCTCTGAAACGGGAAGACGGTGGCGATTATGAAACGGGAAGCATTCACAACCTTTTCAGCTTTTCTTTAAACAAGAAGATGGTAATCACAACATACGATCCAAGAAAACAATCCAAATTAACGTCTCGTGCAAAGTTTCCTGGATCCCAGTTTTAGGCTTAAAATTGCACAAAACATACAGGAATACATTTATGAACACTTGGCGGGGTGCAAATAATAACTTATCATCCCATCTCTTCTCAAAAAGACAACTCAACCTCTCGAATAATGCTTTTCAGAATGAGAACTCTTGAAATGGACACACTTCACCCAAACGAGCGAAAACACAACACGGGCCAAGATCGAGGCAATACACATCTATACAGTCGTACATATACCACAACCAAGGTCACAACAAAGTCGGAAACTGCCGCAGACCACCGCAAACGCCACGCCCGCTGATGTAAACAAATGACTCCTGGTGCTGCCATATCGATTTACCTTCGTTGCGCACATTTTACCTCTAGATCTGGTCACCGGCTGCCACGACGACGGCGTACGAGGTCGCGTCACCAGCGGCACCCGCCGAGTCTGGCTCGCGATCAGGTACCGGAGCCGGCATCACGGTCGCAGGGCGGCGAGGCGCCTCGGCCGCCTCGACGATCCGGTGAAGATCAGCTTCTGTCTTGATTTTCTGGGTTGCGCCTCCCTCGCTTTTTTCATTTTCATGACGCAGTCGTCGCTGCAGGCCGCCCAGATCTTGTTCTCCCTTCGGAGCTGGCGAGCGGCGTACATAACCTTCTGGTTGCGTCTGGTTAGGTTTTCGGTAACGTATGCCCTCGTGATTGAGTCCGGGGTCAGGCAGGATTGCCTGGGCGGGAGAGCCGTCCTGAGCTGTTTCCGAGCGCGCCAGACTTCCTCTCGTTTCGTGTACGATACGAACTTGACGATCAGCGGTCGGACGCGGCCGGAGCCACCCTGGGCAGGCTGAGGTCTGCCGACTCGGATGAGTTCTGTCGATGTCACCGGACTGCAGCTGGACTCCCAGAGTCCTGGCCAGGTCGATAGCCAGACGTAGCGGTTTCTCATTCGCCGTCTCTGCCACTCCGTTAAAGTTCAGGCAGTTCCGTCTCGAATACTGCTCGATATCGTCGATCGCCACAGTTTGAGCTTCGATGGTTTTTGCTGCTCACAAACTTGCTCCTTTAGCTCCTTGATTTGCTTGTCACGAGATTCGAGCTCTTCCTTAAATATATCTCGTAGAGATTTGCGAACGTCATTATCGCTGAAACAGGCCAGCAGAGCTCGCTTAAGAGATTCTTCTGATATGGTACTCATGTCCGCTTCTCTCACCCTCTTGATTTTTGGCTTGATTTCACTTCCCAGTCACTCGCACGCCCCACTATCACCAGCGAGTGGTCACTCTGAAACGGGCTGGCACTCGGCCAAACACGGTTGTTTAGAGGGTCGGCCGGCGAGCGGAGCGAGGGTCGCGACCTGTGACCTGGGCGGCGGTCAGGGACGGAATGTTGAATAGCATCTGCTTCATGATGTCGTCTGAGCTGATCATCGTCCTCGACTCGTAGGGCATCGCCTTCCCCGAGATAACCTCCATCAGGTCGTCCTTGGCGCAGTTGAGGAGGCTCGAGAACTGGTCCAGGGCCCCTTGCCCATGCTCTAGAAGATGTTCATCGTGTAGTTGTTCCTTCGGGACATTTCCCTGACCCACTGAAGGGCTTCCACTCTCTCCTCCTCGTAGGGCTTCCTGTCCCATTTCTATTTGAGGTTCTCCGGACACATCATGACCTTCTTGGACATCGATCTTATGACGTACGTGAAGTGCTCCTCGAGCTTCCCGGGGAGCTCAAAGGGCAGGAGAAAGTACAGGAACATCGGCATCGTTAATGTCTGGCTCTATCTTTTGCAGTCTCCGATCAGCGTCATCATCATGGAGTACTTCCTCCACTCGTCAGGGTGCCTCCTGACCTCCGCCACCTTCTTGAACTCTGAGGCGGTCGAGGAATGTATGTAGTCTTTCATCATGCTCTTCGTGATCATGTCCTTGGAGTGGAGGGCGCAGAGGTCTTAAAAGACGTTCTCGTGGAGCTTGATATGCATCCTGAGCTTGTAAGACTGGATCATGATCTCCCGGGGCCCCTCTATCTGCGACTTAGTGAACATGGATATGAGGGCCTCCACCACGGTTTCGCTGCCAACGAACTCAGTCAGCAAGGGGGTTTCGATATCGTTAACCGGGCCTCGAAGTTCTGGAACGTCCTTCTGTTCGTAGGCCTCTTTTCAAAATCGAGGGTGGATGAGGACGCCCTGAAGCCGTTCAGTTCAGGGAGGAGTTCGAGGTCATGGCGGCCTTAATGCTGTCTGTGACCCTCTCCGAGAAGGATGCCTCATACTCGCCCATCTTCTTCAGCTTCTCTGAGGCTTTGCGGGCCATCAGCAAGACAAAGTCCTTGTTGAACCTGTGGGGCTTGTCCTCTTCGAAGGCCTTGTCTATCGTCAGGTTAGCGTTCACGCTGTCTTTGTCCCTGATCTCTGTGTAGTGCATCTCCTCAGTCGCCGTCTTTTATATTATGACCTTAAGGACCTGCGCCCCGAAACCTACCTCCTTCTGAAACGGGTTCCCGAGGTACAAGTCGTTCACGATGAAAGAGAACTCCGCCTCCTCTCCTGGCTCTCTAAAGATGGGGGGGGGGGGCGTCAGTCGAGGTGGACACAAGGGAAGAGAAGCTGTCGATAAACTCCTCATGTGCGACCCAGGCCAAGGTCGCCGCCCACCTCAGCTGCTTGATCCTTATGTACGCCTATACCCTGCTCTTCACGGGGTCCTTCGCGATGTCTCTCATTGTCTTCTCCTTGTCCGAGACAAACGCCAGCATCGGTTTGAAGATATACCTGTTGTACTGGCAGGTGGTGCCCGTCCCCGTCTTCATCTCCATCATGATGACGAGGGTCATGATCACCTTCTTCGACCTAAGGAAGACCTTTAGGTTCGTCACCTTGGCCTCGTTCCCTTCCACCATGCGTCTAGGTAGTGGATCATACCCGATGAACATTTGTACCAAATGTGAAGTTTATATGACAATAAATGATCCGACTTATGGTCTTTGAAAGACAAAAATCGACAACTTCTCACGTCAATGTCATGCATAACACATACTATTCCGAAGTTGCCTTCCACTTTATATCTAAGGACAAACAATGATCCCATGCCATTTTTCGCGTTTAAGACGAAAAACATATATAAACATGCAAAACAACGCCGTAATCGTAATCGTCAAACTGACAGTAATCGGCAGTTTGACCTCGTGACCTTGGATGACATTGGCCTGACCCAATGTCATGGAAGCTTAGTATGGTACTCAGCAGTGTGAGACACGCGAATCGTACCGATTTATGGACCGCTCGTGCGTTTATCATAGTTAGTTTACGTGAGAAATGCTTACACCAAGACGTTCATGGGACGGTCAAACATTTTGTTTTTTACCTGAACGGTGACTCATCGGTAACTCTAAGGTCAACAAAAATATGTTTTCCACGACGAAGTTCCAGGGCTATCGAATTCCGTTTGGATTGTTAAAATCAGTTCAGTAGTTCCTGAGATCCGAGGGGGGATAGCCCTCGTAGGTCGCGTTATGGAAAATATCCCAGTAACTGCCAGGTAAAGAAACTCATCACGTTTCTGAGAGCTAGTGAAGTATGGCATACGGTAAAGTAATGTACTTCGCCATTATGTACGTTATCATGTCCCCATACTCAGTATATTCGAGAATATTTTCAGAGGCGAACGGAATTACTCTTCTGGTATTTTAATTAGACATGAACCTTACTGTTCAGCACCGCACCAAAATACCTATATAAAGACGCATTTTGTAAATGAGTAAAAGCAACCGTGCAGACCGACAGGGTAGATGAGAGCCAGTCGCTATCCGGTGACCGCTAACCAGCTAATGCAATATGTTAAAAATAGGCAGATGTAGCAGATGACTACTCCACCACAGGCAAGACATCCCAGCCCAAACACAAACACGTGTACGAATCGCCCAGCCAACGAGATGTGATAGTCTGAAGAAAAAAATATTGGGATGGTCTGTGGAATGTGAATATTGCGGAGGGTACATAGCCTGTGGAGAGGTGAAAAATGTTTCGACGCGCCAACGCACGTCGGTGTCAGTTGATTGTGTACCACCGTACCGTGAGTTAGCAAAATGCTGCTGAAGATAACTACGCATCCCAAACTAAAGATATGAAGGGCGCAAAAAACATGACAGGATCTCAGTCATCTGCAATTTGGATCAGCATTAGAATATCAGCGTAAAACATCATGCATACACTGTCAAAAATAGTGTTTTATTTAGTAACAGCGTTCCCTAAGCCAAGATTTACATCTGAAGAAAACACGGCGACATCGCGGCTGCCCCATGACTAGCCTCATCCGCGTCACTGTCATGTCGGTGAGACAGCGACAATTATGACGCTGTTCGTGCCAGTAACGACGCGATTCAAGTACGTTGGCACAGGGGGTGTCATCCCGGGATTCCCTATGTGTCGACTGCCGAGCGGCTAAGCATTAGCGATGGCGTCACTGGTGCTCTGGTCCAGTCGTGGCCGGCCCCGTCACCGCAGCTGCGCTTTCGAGCGTTTTTCTGTTTTTTTTTGTGTGACAGGTGTTGACGAGCGACAATATTAATTCGTCGCCGTTAGATAAGTAAGTTAAGTAGTTAGGTTGCAAGTCTATGCTTTCGATTTTTTGAAAAGCATATCTTGAACATGCAAAAAAATGTACAATGACATTTGCAACATTACACCGGGCCGGGGCAGCGCATGGCCGTCTCGCTCCTCAGCCAGACCAGGGCAGCGTATGGCCGTCTCCTCCCTCAGCCGGACCGGGGCAGCGTATCACCGTCTCGCTCCTCATCATTAATTAAGGGAGGGATAATTCTCCGCGGTAAACGTAATCTTAAATAGGTCTGTACCTTAGGCGCAACTATCCGTATCTCGTTAGAAATATTCGCACCGCTCCGAGACGCGTGCGGCGACAGCCGAGTCGGAGAAGAGCACCGGTGACGTCACGGTAATTTTGAGCGATTGGGGCGGTAAAATCCCCGGATGAATCTCCCTCTATTATACTGCCTTGCATTTGCAGGTGTTGACCAAGGCCTTAGTTGACTGCTTCTAGGTGACGCGGTATCGTGGGTATGTGGCTGGATATTGATATTGAGCCAAAAAACTTGACATTGACATGGGAAAACTGTTAAGAAGGCTGTCGGAAAGTGTCAGTGTAATAGTAAATTGAAGTGTAATAGTAAATTGAAGTGGGTGGGGCATAGTGGCCAAATTCAGTGAGTTGGGGGAGGGGAGGGGATGACAAAATTATGGCATGTTGCCAGATATGATATCATGGAATGGGAGGTGTCCAGCTCCAAACATGGCAATTCTTACCTTATTTTCATATTTTTAGACCCGGAGACCTCCTTCTTCGTCCTATCATTTTTGATAAAATAAACAATTTTGTCATCCCTCCGTTCCCCTAAATATTTGAATTTTTTCACCATGGCGTGGAGTGTGAAAAGAAACTGCCTCCGTCTAGGAAGCATGCCATTTGCGACTATTGGGTTGCGCCAGCAACAAGAATACCTCGGCACCACCAGGTAGGTATCTGCGGTTATGCAATTTATGTAAATTGTAATTAATTGCTGCCCTTTTGTGACATTTGCCAGCATCTTGGTTGTACTTGCCAGGTGTTCCTGTTCCATATAAATGTACTTTCAAAAAAGACAATAGCAGTCTTGTAGGTACAGTGACCTGCAGTGGAGTTGCTTTGGTATACACTATGGTCCCTCTTATCTTCTCCTCTACGTGCGTTTGACTGCAAATTAAGAAAAACAATAAATGCATTCAAACAACATTACTGAGAGCTTCAAAATGACAAATTGATGCATTG
Source organism: Chirona hameri (assembly GCA_036785665.1). Lineage (NCBI taxonomy): Eukaryota > Metazoa > Arthropoda > Thecostraca > Balanomorpha > Balanidae > Chirona > Chirona hameri. The sequence goes on from JAXIVJ010010244.1 coordinate 39,339, forward strand.
GCTCACCCCTGTCCCTTCTATTGGCTGATTTTAGGCAAAAATCCATTTTCCTCCGCAAAGAGCTAGAAATGTTTTCTTTCTTCTTAATATGAACCATATGGTGAGCAAATGCATCAATATATCATTTTGAAGCTCTCAGTAATGCAGTTTAAATTCATTTATTGTTGTTTCTTAATTCGCAGACAATCATATGCTAGAGGAGAAGATAAGTCAGATCTTAGTGTGTACCATAGCAACTGCGCGTCCCTGTACATCTCATTGGTCCAGACTTGTCAAGATCCTAGGCATCCAAGTCCTAGGGATCCAAGATCCTAGAAGGTAATGCTAGCATTGCTCTCATTTGTCCAGAACAAAAAATAACAATGGTGTTTTCTATATTATTTGTGGAATATTTAATGATGCCTTGATTCCATTACATCAAAAATAAAACAAACTGTCCTTAGTAAAAGTTGCTTATATTGTCTTCTATATCAGAAAATGTCTAAATTTTGTGCCGATTGCAGGCGTGTTTTTGTTTGTTTGTTTGGGGGGGGGGCATGGCCGCTACCCCAGGCCAGGCTCAGGGTTCACGGGCAATACATCATCACTGACTCGACAGACTGCAGCGGGACGGCAGGCTCAGGGTTCACTGGCAGTACATCATCACTGACTCGACAGACTGCAGCGGGACGGCAGGCAATACATTATCACTGACTCGACAGACTGCAGCGGGACGGCAGGCAATACATCATCACTGACTCGACAGACTGCAGGGGGACGGCAGGCAGTACATCATCACTGACTCGACAGACTGCAGCGAGACGGCAGGCAATACATCATCACTGACTCGACAGACTGCAGCGGGACGGCAGGCAGTACATCATCACTGACTTGACAGACTGCAGCGGGACGGCAGGCAGTACAGCATCACTGACTCGACAGACTGCAGCGGGACAGCAGGCAGTACATCATCACTGACTCGACAGACTGCAGCGGGACGGCAGGCTCAGGGTTCACTGGCAGTACATCATCACTGACTCGACAGACTGCAGTGGGACGGCAGGCAATACATCATCACTGACTCGACAGACTGCAGCGGGACGGCAGGCAGTACATCATCACTGACTTGACAGACTGCAGCGGGACGGCAGGCAGTACATCATCACTGACTCGACAGACTGCAGCGAAACGGCAGGCGCAGGGTTCACTGGCAGTACATCATCACTGACTCGACAGACTGCAGCGGGACGGCAGGCTCAGGGTTCACTGGCAATACATCATCACTGACTCGACAGACTGCAGCGGGGCGGCAGGCTCAGGGTTCACGGGAGTCTGATCGGTTTCGCTTAAATGTATGGTTGGTTGTTAGAGATAGTATGACGATAATTTGACCAAAATACCGATGAACCACCTTATCACCAATTCATTAAATAAACAAATTACAACCAGTTCTAGTTTTGGTCTAAACACATTTAATCCCATTTTCCTTTTGTTATGAATTATTAGATGATTAACAAAAAATCACCAGCAGAAGTTGCTGGTAATTTCTTTGAAAGCAGGGGATGTGTCAATTTTGTGTTAGATTTCAGGTGTTAAGAGAATGTGACCCTTCCACCATCCCCCCCCCCCCCCCACCTCCAAATATGCTAGTTTAGTGTCTGATGTGGCCTGTGCTTTCAAGATGTGTGTCATTTTCCTCTAAAGTTGTCCATGTATGTGCTGAACTGTGTATGTATGTGCGGGATTTGGTAGGTAAGTACAGGAGCAATGCTATTCAATTTTTAGTTGGGTGGGGGTGGGGGGGGGGGGCAACCATGTTTTTGTCACCCCTCCCCCGCTCCTATTTTTAATCCTGCTAATCTGGGGTGTGGGGGATGCAGAACAGGGGCGTAGCTTCTCCAGACAAGTTTGGGGGGCTTAGCTGGGAAAAATCTCTTAAAGGGAATGTTTCACCTTTGTATTGGTTTTGAACTGAAATAGCTATTATCTTTGGCCGTTATTGAAATGTCGAAAATACTTTGGTCATTTTCCCCAAAACTTAGCCGTTTTTAAGCAATTTAATTTCCCATTTGCAAAATGGTGTCTAGGCTAGTGCCGCCGCTGATTGGCTGACAGCAACTTTTCAACCAATCCTACTTTGCCAGCCAATCAGCGGCGGTCTATAGCTCAATAATGACGTCATCATCCCAAATTTAAAACCTTAATTTGTATAAAGATAGTGACTTTTCGAGAGCGAAAAATATCACCATCGTTTTCATCACACTTACTTCATATTTTCGACTACAGCCAGCGTATATTTGACAATTTTCAGAAAGGTGAACCATTCCCTTTAACCCGCGAGTCACTGGGGGGCCTTTTTTAGCCCGCCCTTAGGAATATTAGGAATATCTCAATAACTAATGCAGATATCGACGCCAAACTTTCAGTACCTTTCCGGGCATCATTTTTACAACTTTTGAGAAGAAAAAAATCGTCAGATTTTTTTTAGATATAGTGAATTTAGTGACGTCACTAAACACGATATTGACACCAAAATCGGTTAAACTTTGTCAGGCCGTACAAATGCCGCATTTGAAGCAAAATGCAATCGAAAACGCTCATTTTTTTTTGTTGTTGAAAAAATGCTCACAAAATCAAATTTTTCAAAGATATTGAAAAACCCGAATATATATCAGATAACGACATATGGGCAACTACCATGCCAAATTTCAAAATGATATCATCGTTTTTGACTGTCATGGCATATAAAGTATGGGTAAATCATGATGTCATATTTTGAAATTGCGTTTTTTAGCTTTTATTGACAGGATACAGACAAATACGTGCCATCACTGCTCTTTTTTTTAGATAAAACTGATATAGAAACATGCTTTTTTCATTTCGATTTATCAATTTCAAATTTTGACCTTCAATGATCTGAACTTGACACTAACTTCACGTAAATGAAAACTGGTGGTAAAATGACTACCACTATCAAATTCTACGCGTAAAAGAATCCATAAAACATGTGCTGCATGACTTTCGTAGATATTTTGTGTGTAGTGACCTTTTGTGACCTGACCTTGACCTTGATCTTTTCCAACAATCTTACTTTAGCTCATGTGGGATATATATCATACCTTTGACAGCACTTTGGGTGATTATAGGCGCAATCGAAGGCCATTGATGGCAAGTATTGTCCATAAACTCAAATACCTCGATTTTGACCTTTGACTTGACCGTGACCTGACATGTGACCTTAATTTGGCATTTTTAAGTTTGCGTTAGGTTTATCTAATTGAGCGCTTTCGAATGCCGCCTTGCGCGTCCCGCTGAAATAATTGGTTCTGAAGATACCAGGGGGGCTACTCCCCTCCCTCCCCCCCCCCCCCCCCCCCCCAGTGAGTCGTGTTGCAGAATATACCCCAGTGACTGCCGGGACACACGCAGTGGAGGGGGGGGGGGGGGGGGGGGCACTTTTGTGCCCCCCACGTTTGTTTCTCGTGAATAGCTCGTAAACGAAGCGGAGCAGGGCGGTGTTGTTTGCGCCACATTAATACCAACTAAATAGCGGATCGATTGATGCAACACAAATCGAAATCGGTCGATCAATTTTTGAGTTATATAGATTTTCAGTCCAAGATGGCTGCCAGAATCGCGGTCGGCAAATCGATATCTTCGGAACCAACAGCCGGACCCGGATGATTCAAACGCCATTCGGTAGACAATGTCAATGTTCATCCTCTGAAATAACTTTGGACACATTGCTGGTGACCTGTGACATCACAGAGGTCAAATTCCGAAAATTGTGACATTTGGCCAGATTTGACATTCGTGACTTCGTTTGACCTTGAGGATATTGACCGAAGGTCAAGCAAATTTTCGCATACCCCTCTCCACTGCGTGTGTAAGGTAGCATCAAAATCCACAAAAATACAGATTTCTCCTAGGATTTGGCCCACTTTCTCGTCAAAGATGGGGGAGGCTGAAGCCAAGTGAGGAGGGGGGGGGGCTGAAGCCCCTTAAACTGAATTGGAAAATACACCCCTAGTGCAGAGTGATTCTCTTCATTTTGTATATTCAATGTGTTCAAATGTGTTACTTTTTTGACAATTTTTGACTAAGGAACATATTTGCCTGCTGGTGCACAATATGGCAGCACATTATGATGTCATAATACCGTGTGACAGGAGGCAGCATGGCAAAAGCAGCAACATAGTGCACCAAGGCAATATTTTAAAACCTTATTACCTATGTCTGTCAGTACCATGTTTTGTCTTGAAAACAAATTGCAAATTTGTGGGGAAAACTGGTGACAAACTTTAGCTTCAGAATCCCAACAGTGACACAGAACTAGCCTGCTGTAGCCCAGCCCTGCTGTAGCTTCCAGTGCGAGTTATATCTTTGTTTGGTGTTAACACGCGCCCTGGAGGGGGGGGGGGGCGAAATCCGCCTACCCCTCCTGTTTTTCGAGGATAGCGCAAAAACAGAGGTGCGCAGCGCCGCTTTTTTTTGCACACATGTTCAAAAATGAACTTTTCACATTATGTACAACTCTTGGCTTCAGGTCATCTCAGGTCAGGTTACCAGATTAGGTCACGTGATGACCTCAACTCCAAAACGTTTGCAGTAGTACCACAGCCACAGTTTTGAGCCGATCGGTTTCAATCTTGCAGAATTTCATAACATCCTAGATACCAACAATGTGTTGATCTCGGATTTCTAATATCGGTGACCTAAGGTCAGGTCAATTTCGTGACCGCCAACACTGTTTTGGAACTATTGACATAATGAAGATAGAGAAAGGAAAATGACACCAATGTGTTTGTCTCGTCGAGACACGTCTCACAATATGCAACATGACCAACTTGGGTCGCCACTTGACCTTGACCTGAGGTCAAATTTCTCAATTGACCTAACCCAGTCACTATGAATATGATTCGAAACGCCTTCATGAGACAAACACGATGGCGTAAACAAATATTTGCTTTATCTTTGTTGGGTAAAAGGTTATTTGCGAAAAACAGTTTTGCAAAAAAAAAACATTTGATGACCTCTGGAGCCTAAACTATTGACCTGATCTCAAATCTAAGGCACCTATCCCGATTGCATTTGTCAAGGGCTTTCGATTGTTTTATTTGTCTCGTTTGCTGCTAACTATCATAGTTTCCGAGATATTTAGAGGTGTTCGAAGCGAAGTCTTAAAAACTTGAAAATCTGACCCTTGATGACCTCTGATGACCTCAATATTGACCTGAAAAAAAAATGAGCGAAATACTTTCGAAAGAGCTTGTCTCGAGCTATCTAACATCGCTTTACGCTTGTCGCTACGTTGCGTAGTTTTCGAGATCATATGGAGGGGGGGGGGGGGCGAAATCCGCCCCCCCCCCCCATCCAGGGCGTGTAATTATCAGAGGCCCTCCAGGTCGCAAGTTAACCAACGCCGTCCCGGTGTTGGGTGTCACCTTCGCCGTGCTGGAGGAGGGGGGGGGGGTGTTAAGAGCCCCTCTAATTCGAAAACTAAAAGGGCTAGAAAGACGCGGAAAACGGCGTTCGAAAGCTCTTGACAAGCAAATTCGAAGATAGTTCTGATACTTTTTCCTCAAGTCAATATGGCGGTCACCAGAGGTCATCAAAGCTCAGATTTTCCTGTTGTAGGACTTCACTCCAGAAACCACCAGATATCACAATAATTTTGATAGCT